>CM056826.1:5475718-5600718 GCA_029853015.1 Chelidonichthys spinosus
CCTATGAACTAGGGTGCTACAACGTATAAAACGTGAACATTTTTGTTCACGGTTTTATCAGTTTATGTGTGCATCAGAAACTAAATCACACATAATTCCTGCAAATAACAAAATATGGCATGACTAGATATTGAGCTTTTCGTGATAATGGTAGTCTTTCAACAATTGAAAATGTTATAAACAGTTGCATTAATATTTAATCCTGCATTATTAGGGCCCTGCCTGTGGTCCCCAACTAAAAGGCCAACAGCTATGGATTTGTTTTGATGTTTAGATATGAAACAGAGAATTGTGTGACTATTTGAAGTCATTGTACCCTGAACATCTTACAAAAGCATTAACTTATATGCATAATATGCAAGTTATGAACTTGGGCGTTGGATATCAGCTGATATTGAGTACCAATCAGATACCAGCGTTTAATCAATATTCATTAAAAAGCATTATGCCTCACTGTGTGACTGGGATCATTCTTTTATTTAAAGGCTCATTAGGTAAGAATTAAAAGTGACTTTCTAACTTTTATAAACAAAATATAACAGTCAGTATATGACTACATTTTTCATGCTGAATGAGTAATTTAGTTATTAACACATGCTCATAATGGTATGAGTGTAATCAACTTATTTCTTTGGTCGAGAAAAACATTGCAATTCAAAATGTTATGTCATTTCCATCCTGTCATGTCAGAGAGACAGCTCACATTGCATGCAAATATTTTGACAAATGACCTATAATTTAAATAAACTTTTGGATTTAACTATCAGCATTATAAATTGAAAGCTACACCTTTACTAATTTACTGTTATTAAGTAAATTTCAGTAAATTCAATTTAAGTGAATTTAATCAGGCCTCTTTCCTGCTTCCCTTGAAATAAAAATGTGAATGCAGGATTTACTGCCGATGTGTACTTCTACGTTACAGGAAAACATTGTAGTAATACATTTATCTGACAGAGGAATGTGAGAAATTTGATTTACAAAATACAACAAATCATAGTAGGATCGAAAGCTCTTTAAGTACATTTAAGTACATTTTGCTGAATGCCTCTTTCACTCTGCGCTTGAGCATTGCAGGAATTGTACTGTGTGGTTTTACTAGTTTTGCTATTACATTTACATTTACATTACATTTAGGTCATTTAGCAGACGCTTTTGTCCAAAGCGACTTACAATAAGTACATTTGTCAAAAGAAGGAAACAAAGAAACCACGACGTATCATTGCCGATAAAGTAAGAGCTAAAAATAGAACAAGTGTTAGGTCCTCATCTGAGTAAAGTAGTACTTCAAGAGCAACAGTGCTAAGATCAGAGTGCTATAGGTAAGGGTTTTTTTTTTTTTTTTTTTTTTTTTTTTTGGGGGGGGGGGGGTGTCGAGGGAGGGTGCTAGTGGGTCATGCTATGTAGAGTCAAGGTGAAGTCTGAACAGGTGAGTCTTGAGCCTTTTTCGAAAGATGGCAAGTGACTCTGCTGTCCTGACATTGGTCGGGAGTTCGTTCCACCACTGAGGCGCCAGAACAGAGAAGAGTCTGGACTTTGCTGAGCGACATTTGCTTGATTTCAGCGATGGTGGTACCAGTCGGCCAGCTGAAGTAGAAGAGCGAAGTGCTCGCTTCGGGGCATGAGGTTTGACCAGTGTTTGAAGGTAGAAGGGTGCCGTTCCATTGATGGCCCTGAAGGCCAGTGTCATCGTCTTGAATTGGATGCGTGCTGCAACAGGGAGCCAGTGGAGGTCACGGAGGAGGGGGGTCACGTGGGAGAATTTGGGTAGATTGAAGATAAGGCGTGCTGCGGCATTCTGGATACGCTGTAATGGTTTAATCGCAGAGGCCGGGAGTCCGGCCAGGAGAGAGTTGCAGTAGTCAAGGCGGGAGATGACCAGTGCTTGGACCAAGAGCTGCGTTGCATCCTTTGTGAGGAGGGTCCGAATCCTGCGGATATTGTAGAGGGCGAATCTACAATAGTTAACAGTTCCACTTTCAAAACATTTTGAGGACTTCTTCTTCACCATAAATCACTAAAACTAAGCCGAGGTCGTAGCTGCTTTCTTTGACATATAGATACATATATGATGATGAGCCCTGACTTAAATGTGATATTTGTCTTGTTTCAGCAGATCGTTAGGTCGGGGACATCACCAACAAGCTACAGGACAACAAAAACCTGGAGTGTTTTGTGAGTAAATCAATCTGTAGCTGCAAAAGTTGACTTGAGGTGGAGACGTCTCCCTTAGAAATGCTGCAATGCTGTTTTACGACTCAGTTGTTTATCTGAGGAGTGACTGTTTTCTTTCTGTTAGTGAAGGAAAACTATTTTGACATGAATGAATGGTTACAGCATAAAAATGACTTGTTGAAGTGTCTGAACTCAATGAACAGTGTTAACAACAGTCTGAGCCGCAGAGTGAACTGAGTGGAGATGTGTGATGTCATCGCCGTCTGCCACCATCAGCAAAGTGAGCGAAGCCTCCACTTCCTCCAATTCTCTCACTGTTTGCTTTTCGGGTTGCACTTCATCCTGTGGTCCTGATGTGTGTATGAGCCTGTGTGGAGTCTCTCTCATTCAGCCAGTCACAGTCCGAACAACATGCATGCTTCAGAAAGGCCGGCGCCCGTTGCACCACAGGGTGAGTCAGCTGGACCCGTTTCTCTTTATCACTTGAAGGGAAACTTGCAGGTTCTCTTTTTCACAAGTATACGTCGTATTTCCTGACTGGAATCAGCGATAACTAAATCTACTTGAAGCCATTTCTCCGAGCCTGACGACAAGCGATTCCAGATGTGCTGCCAGAACGGCTCGGGGTCCTGCCTTTACGGATGAGATCACATATTTTGATTGGCTGCATGTGGGAGATACAAAACTGACCCCCTCCTACTCTGCAGCTGATTGGTTACACCCTTTTAATGCATTTCTCTGCCTACTCTGCTTTCCAAATAAACTTGCCTTTCCTTCACTTGCTAAACAGGATTAAAACTTTGTTCCTGTGGTCCGAAGATAAGCGACCCAATCCAAACAACAGGAAGCTTTTTATTATTTCTGATTCTATTTCATCGTTACATTTATTTCTGGCAATTTTTGAGGCAAGAAATCGATGATGTAGATTTTGAATTTCTGAATTTTTATGAAAATTTATGTTGAATTCAAAATGTCCTTCATCGAGGTTGCTTAGGTGATACAGCCAGGCGGCTGGGTGTCATCCAGGGTCCACCCAGAGCACGTAGGAGAACCAGAGGGAGGGGTCACTGCGGGGTCACAGCCTAGTGCCCACTATCGTCTGTCCTGGATGTAGAGCCTGCTCGGCGGGCCCTGGCGTCCCTCTCACCCGCTATGAATCATATAAATCTATATGAAGATTTAAAAACAAATCATATCAACTATATGAAGAGTTTCTTTTAGACTTCTACCTCTCCTACTGGGCCTTTCTAGAGACCACAATTTATTTAGAATGAGTTTCGGTTTGAAAAGTAAACAAGATTTAATGTTTTTCCAAGACAAAGGGGCAGAAATTCAGTGGAAGAATCCATTTTGATCAATTTATCCATTCAACATCTTCAACCAGCAAGTTGCTCTTAAAGAAGTTTCGGCAATATCTTTTGTCTGGAACCAATCACATTTCTGCTCCCTGACACCTCGGCACTGTGTCCTCCGATGATGTAATTTTATGCTCGGCTGCGTTTCAGGCCAGCCTGGCAGCTGTGTCCTGTAGGAGCCAGCTAGCTTCCTACTACTGTATAGCTTATCCAGGGCTTAAGGACGTTGAGTTTAGGACATGGAGATTAAGAGATAGAATATCACCGCTCCCTAAATTCATTTCAAAGGCCATGCTTTATGTGGGGTCACCGAACTGAACTCAACAATAAGGATAACGTTGCAAAGTGTATGCTGTTCTGAGGTGAAGCAAGAGAGAGAGAGAGAGAGAGAGATGTTGGAGAGCCTGGGCTGTGTCCCAAACCGCTCACTGCTCACTATATCTGATGTTTTACTGAGAATTATTACACCCTGTATAGTGGATTCACAGCATCCCAACATTCATCTTGAAAAGAACAACTGATGGTCAATAATAGACCATCATGCATTGTGCTGAAGGAAAAGTGACAGATGGATGAGAGCAGTGCGATTGAGACGGATCCATATTTAATGTGAGTAGAGCACTGCATCATAACACAGACGGTCACAAAGTACTTTCAATGTATTTTTTTACTTTTTTTAAAAAAATTGACAAAAGCTACCGCTCCTTCTGTTCTTAACTTTCACAATAAAAGCCCTAGAATTATACGTGGCATCACTGCTCGTCTAGGAGTAATAATATTACAAAATATGAGCCTACAAATTATTACAAAAAATATGTCAGTATTTATTATGGATGGTCCAGCAGCCGCCAATGATCTATCAGGCTTGAATTATTAATGATGATATTAACGGCACAGAGAAAATGACCCGAGTTGCATCTCAAAGTGTTCTTTCATTTACAACAGATGAGCTCACTATACTAGTGCTCGACGTGGAACTGGATGGTGAGACGGGAGGAGTGAAGGAGTGAAAGAGTGAAAGAGTGAAGGAGTGATTTCAGATGCAACCAAAGTCTAGCTGAAGAGAGGACGAATCATCACGAGTGGAAACACCTGTAACTATATTCAGGTGATTCATTTAAAGAGCAATTTTTCAAAATGATATCATAGTTTCAGTTAAACTGTTTGTTGTAAAAGCCGAGTTTACTTCAAGCCGTGTTTAAATGTTGATATCTTATTTGTTCCTGTGAAGATGCCCTGTCTGCTCTGTTGTCTTTTTAGTTTTGTATTCATGTATTCTAATGTTAAGTTTGTGTTGTCATGAGGAATAATGAGGGCGATCTTTTCTTTCATAACTTTCTCAAAGGTAAAGCAGCACTAATCAATATTTCTGTGTTAGCAATGAATCTAATGACTATGTCTAATGTGAAAAGGGGCCATTAAAAAAAAAAGAAGAACCCTGCAGTTCCCTTCAGCTCTGGGAAGCGTTTTAGTGTTTTTCAGCTTGTTGTTTTGCATTTCACAGCTCGTATCTTTGCTGTTTCACTTTCACAGCTTTAATCAACTTTGTTTCCGGGCAGCTGTTTTCATTAGAAATGCTCTGAAAGTCCAAAGTTAATGATTAGTGGGGAACATAGTGGGTCATTTAGCAGCTCAACTCCCTCAGTAAAGTGCTTTATGGTGTATTTTCTTTTCGTTGTTTTGTCCATCCCCAACATTGTGGTTTTTCCTCCCACAG
Organism: Chelidonichthys spinosus; assembly: GCA_029853015.1. Classification (NCBI taxonomy): domain Eukaryota; kingdom Metazoa; phylum Chordata; class Actinopteri; order Perciformes; family Triglidae; genus Chelidonichthys; species Chelidonichthys spinosus. Next base: position 5,480,966 of record CM056826.1, read on the forward strand.
TCTCTCATCTCTTCCTTTCCACTCTCCCCTTTTCCCTCCCACAATGAACCCTGTCTCTCATCACATCATGATCACACACTGATTATGAGTGTGAGCAGTGAGGGGCAGTGTCGTTATTGTCCCTCAGTCTGCAGCATGGGAGGCATGCTGAGGGCTGCTCCGTCCCTGATAGACATAATATCACATGTTGGCTCAGTTCAGAGGACGCTGGGATTAAGATACCAAATGAACACCTGCAGGGAAACTTTTTGACTTCAGCAGCATTTTAAGGTAAGCTGAGACAAAATGGGAAAAGAGGCAGAAAACCTTCAGTGGAGCAAAGTCTTCTGATGGCATTTTGGTGTTCAAGAAGGTGTTTGATTACATTGCCCAATAGTTTCTGGGGTCGGGATAAGGGAACATGAATAGAGCAATAGAGGGGAAGCACTAATGTTACTGGCTTAACGGCTGCCTTTGTCATTCCCTGAAATGACAATAAAATTAATGAAATGTGTCTTATGTTGGCTATAATTTCCAGTGTGATGGTTTGAAAGCTCATTGTCACGATGTTTGCATTGCATTGCACAGACTTCATTCTCTGAAATGTCGAGCTATGAGATTCAGAGCATTAAAATCACAGCAAACACAGATTTGCTATGTAAAAGAGGAGGAGTAATGTCTACCTGGGTAGAGAATGAAGTCACTCTCCCTCTGTGTGTTGTAATCCGAGCCTCTTGCTTTGGTAGCCGGCACGCATGCATGTTTGTACATGTCAGTCCCTCCCTTTGAAATGGTTGCCCTCCCCGCGTTAAAGAGACCCAGAGAGAGATGAAACAGTTTAAAGGCGACCTTACAGATTTTCCTCCACCGGAGAATACGCCTGATGTTTTAGGCTAGCATTAGCAGAATAGCAAGCACACTAATAATCACGTTACATGGGTTGTGTCTGGAAGTCTCACTCATTCATTCCTCCCTACTCACTATCATAGGAGTTCTATTATTCTCACATTCAGATAGAACTACAACATGGTCAACTATAGTCCACTATACTGTATATCAGCTAACAAAGTCACTCATTACTCACTATATTCAATTAAATGTAAAGTTGCTTGAAGTGGATTGAATGTGGTGAGTAGTGAGCGATTTCAGACACAGCCATGGATGTAGGTCACTCGGCACATGAAGAAATGGCACCAAGCAGAATGTATCAATGTGACTAATATAATCAATATTACAACAATTAAATAATATCTTGTCAACTGTCTCCTGAGATGCTGGTGCTCTAGTGTGACATCTAGTGGTTACAGAATGTATGTAGAACGTTTAAACGAGCAACGATGTCAACATTGCCATAGTTTGTACTGTTAGCATTGTAGGCGTTGTTAGCTTGTTGCCATGTTGAGAGGTTGTTAAGACTGGAAGTTTAAAGCAAAACATGTACAGGCTTTTACAGTTCACTGTTATATCAGTCAGATGATGGCGACGTTTGACATATTGCCAAGTGGAAGCTTGATTTGACTCTTCTTACTTATGTCTTGTAAAGATGGCTATATGGACATACCGTTAATATGGACTTCTGATACAAACTATATGTTTATATTGGAGATGGCTATACCTTTATATTAGACAATGGATCAAATGACTCTGTTGCTAGCCTGGGTAACGTGTAGTGACAAACTTACAGACAATAATCAATATCATCCCCCTCAGCTCTACATTTACATTTACATTTAGTGGACACTTTTATCCAAAGTGACATACAATGACGTTTGTAAGTTTAAGTACATTTGTCGGAAGAAAGTACAACACTATATCGCAATCAGTACAGTAAGGAGCTCTGAGGAGCGTTTTAGCATCTTTCAGCTCATTGTTTTAGTTTAATGGCCCAAAACATTACTGTTTAAATTCACTCTCACTATATTCTCACTAGCATTGTTTTTTTTTTTTTTTGTTACAGCACGCGTTTGTTTTTCAGCAAAAAGCTAAAGGAACTATGCAAGTAACTCCTCTCATCGCTATTTCCACTGTGTCTGGCTTTCAATAGCCGATAGAGAGAGAGGAGTGTGTGTGTGTGTGTGTGTGTGTGTGTGTGTGTGTGTGTGTGTGTGTGTTTCGGTGCACAATATAGCTTCCTATTGGGTGGAACGCAGAATTGTTTTGTAATATTGCAAATTAAAGGATACTTACATTTAATATCAATACTGACATATTTCATTGGAAATGCAATGGTGTATTTAGATCATATACTTTCAGTATGGTCCTTCCAAACACACTGCCAGTACAGCAGTGCGTGTACTGGTAGTTCCGTTAGCTGCCAAACAACCATGTTATGGGGTGGTTGGAGATGTGTTTTACTCTGTTATCACGAGTGACCCCGACCAGCTGGGGTCCAGTTAAGAGGAGTAGTCAGCAGGCAGTCAGTAATGTACAAAACAGGCCATCAAAAGTCTTTTGAAAGGTCCTTGAGCATATAGCCAGACCGCCAAAATATGCAGTTTGCAGCAGCTGAATGTGAGATTAGCAGTGGACAGACACAGACATGCACACTTATTCACACACTCACGGTCGCACGTGACTGATTCTATGATTCTGCCGGCAGAGATAACAATACGTGATAAATAAACAAGAATAGCTGTTGCAGTCTCAAAATAACTTCTCCAAAGTTAAATTCAGTTAACCACCAAGCTACTGTAAACTGTAGATCAGCTGATAATTTAATTACATGTACTAAAATGACCTCCCAGCAGGCTGGATCATTCCATTAACGGTACCTTACTGTGGGGAGCCACGATGTCTGGTCCGAACCATTAACAGCTGCTGTCTCTACCTCTCTGCCATTAGCACTCATTGTAACGCTCACAACGAAATATGTCCCAGACAAGCCAACTCTGATCGTAACTACAATATATCACGCTGTATTCCCAACTCTGCCTGTGCTCCCCTGTCTCATTCGTTTACATTCTCAAGTTTGGAAATGTATCATTCTGGCTGCACAAAAGATACTTGTGCCAGTCAGCCAGTGTTAAGTGCCGATCATACCTAATAGACATGTCTTTCAAGTGAAATAAAACACCTTCTGGTAGCCATGTTGGAGGTCTTAGAATCATTGGCAGTGGTCAGTTTCTATCTAAGAATAAATGAATGCTGTTGTTGTGGGTCAATGGTTTGTGTCTCAGACAGGTGTTCAACCAGGATGTCTCTTGGTTCTGCAACATTTAACCCCTTTAATTCTTGGTTTCTGCAACTCTAGCCTTGCAAATTCAGAGCGGATGGTAGATTACACATGGCAGCTTCATTAAACAGTATTTTTATAGAATATAACCCCTGATACCAACCAGCTTTTCTGTTGGGGAGTTTATTTATGGTAATTCGATTAACTAAATTATCAAATTGTAATTAATCAAATTTCAACTAACGGTAGGTGTCAGCTTTGTCTGGTACTAAAACCTGATATTTAAGTGGACACATTCTAATGAGGGCTTAAAAATAAAATCAAGTGGAGATTGTAACAATTACCACTGCCGAGTTGTATATTAAATATGCACAGCACCATTACATTACCTTGGTTTGATTTAAAGGATGGGTTAACATATTTTCATGTCTGTCATAAAACAATAGTCAGGTTTCATGTAAAGTGATGGAGAAGAAATACAGATGAAGTTAACGAGGCTTCAGCATGCTGAGTAATTAAAATCAAGTGGAGGCCTTAGTCTTTTACAATATTATAAAAGAGCGACAGATTTACGTAGCTGCAGACCCACATGTAAGAAAGAAGACATACCTCTTTACCTGTATGTTTGAAACACTCTCACTTTGCCTCTTTCTCTTGAGTTGAAAATCAAGCTCTTCCACTTAGCGCTCCCCCTACAGGCCTGGAGAACTTTCCATCGTGTGTTGGGTATGCAACATTTTCCTAATGTGTTTATCTTTGGGTGTCTTTTGTGTGTTTTTTTTTTGGATGGGTCCAAACACAACAATGACATAGCGGTGTTGGACCCAATAGTGCAGCAAGAATCCACAGGGGATGTAAGTCTGTCCACAGAGAAACAGGTGGAATGCAAACAGTTCAGGAGCCCGTTGGGAAAACGGGAAACTGGTGACTGTAATGGCAACTGAGGCATCAGCACGGCAAACATCTCTGAGGTGGTGCAGAGACCAGGAGGGATGGTCAGGACAAAGCAGAGTTGAAGAAGATGAGTGCTGGCAGGTCTAGCATGGATGAGGACAATCTGGCAATGAGAGAGTGAGTGCAGCTTATCTAGCCTATGTGTTGATGGGATGAGCTGCAGCTGTGCGAACAGGTGGGATGAGGTGGGCTGATGAGGTGGGCTGATGAGGTGGGCTGATGAGGTGGGCCGAGCATGGCGAGGAAAGTTACTGGGCAGCAGGTGAGAAGGAGAGCATGACGCTAATTGTGGTTGATGCTAATTGTGGTTTTCGTTGCAGAAAGCTAACTTTACATTGTTATTTTAAGCTTAACCATGACATTTTTCAGAACTAAGTGGTTTTCTTGCCTAAACAACTACATGGTTTTCTTGACTAAACCTAACTTAGTTGTTTTCTTGACTAAACCTAACTAAGTTGCTTTCTTGCCTAAACCTAACTACATGGTTTTCTTGACTAAACCTAACTTAGTTGTTTTCTTGCCTAAACCTAACTACATGGTTTTCTTGACTAAACCTAACTAAGTTGTTTTCTTCACTAAACCTAACTAAGTTGTTTTCTTGACTAAACTTAACTAAGTTGTTTTCTTGACTAAACCTAACTTAGTTGTTTTCTTGACTAAACCTAACTAAGTTGTTTTCTTGACTAAACTTAACTAAGTTTTTTTCTTGACTAAACCTAACTAAGTTGTTTTCTTGACTAAACCTAACTAAGTTGTTTTCTTGACTAAACTTAAATTAGTTGTTTTCTTGACTAAACCTAACTAAGTAGTTTTCTTGACTAAACTTAACTAAGTATTCTTGACTAAACCTAAGTAAGTGGTTTTCGTGACTAAATCTAACTAAGTGGTTTTCTTGCCTACTAAGGTATAGGCATGAATGATACATCAAATTGAAAAACATCAGTTTGTCATCCAGTTTGTTTTATCCCACAAGATATCTCCAGGATTTATTTTAAAGCAAGTTAATTTTACTGCAGCTCTATTTAATAAGCTGTATTGCAGCCCTTTGTTTTTAAACACGGCTGCAGCAGCTGTGTCAGAATCTCACTATCTGTTCTGCAGTTAGTCAGGTGGCAACAGACAACTGCAAGCTATCCACACTGAAACACATGCCATCCAGAAACAGAACCATGACATCACTGCTGACACACTGAGTGTGTGTGTGTGTGTGTGTGTGTGTGTGTGTGTGTGTGTGTGTGTGTGTGCGTGTGTGCAGCCTGGTCTCACCCCCAGGGCGTCCAACACAGACGTAAGCAGTGGCCTTCGGTGTCTTGATAGCAACGCACAAGGCTCCGATGGAAACACATCTGCATCATTATTAGACAAGTCGTGCTGAAAAATGCCTTTAAACCCTTTGATCACAAACCCGGTCATATCGTGCACCTATTTAACAAAGCATGCCAGAATAAATATGATGCTAATCCCATCAGGAACTACAAACCAATTTCAACCAATAATGTCATGACATCCATCATTCAATCTGCAACTTCGGCTCTGCACAGAGCTGGAGAAGGCAGGGAGCTCATCTTTTCAACGATCAAATCAAATTCCTCCCAACATTATGTGCAGCCTGCCAAGCCTTTGTTACTCAGAAATACGTCGCCATACTGAAGATGGATACTCGAAATACTTGAAATGCCGTTCCAGCTCGACTTTAAGAGCGAGAAGTCCTGGACCGGTGAAACAAACACTGGACTTTCACCCAGGGAAAAGGCGTTTGTGTCCTGTGTGAAACCAAAAGTTGTGTGGTTATTAACAGAGGTTATATTTCAACCCAAGCCATGATCTTTTTTCTCAACCATACCAAGTGGTTTTGTTGTTTGTAAACCTAAACACAACATAATGTTGACCATGTGTCACAAAATGAACCACGACATCAAGGTTTCCCTGGCATCGGCTTCTGTTCAAACGGCAAAATATGCAGAGTAGTGTATGCGTGTGTGTGTGTGTGTGTGTGGCAGGCATGCGTGTGTGTCTGTGAGTCTAACCCTGTCACAGAGAGCAGCAGCACCTGTGCCGTCAGCATAACACCTGACGATTCCTGGAAAGCCGTGAGGTTCATGTGTCAAACATTTGGGCACAGTGTGTGTGTGCGAACGTGTGTATGTGTATGTGTGTATGTGCATATGCATTGGGATGCACGACCACACCAGAGAACATCCTTCTTGTGGTTTTAACACCACAGGACGTGCTGTCGACAACCTTTTTAACACTTGTAGGAAAAGTGAACAAATAGCTCTTTTTATGTGTTGTATTTATAACTGTTTTTTTATCCAGTATGGCATAACTTTTATAACAATAATGTGCTACCAGACAATAAAATCCTCACATATACACGTACAGACAAAGCTATTGTTCCAGATATCTGTCATCCATTAAAAGGGCAGAGGCAGCGTGGTGCCAGACATTAGATAACGGCTGGCAACGTGGCCCATCCACTGGAAAACGTGTCAGAAAACAATGATGATATTAACCTAGACTCCTCCAAGTTCTGAACATTGTATATCTGCCATCTTTGTCTTTTTCTATCTGTCCGCTGCAGCTGGGCAGATCACAGGCATTTGAGTTTGGAAAACAGTTTCTACGGACATAAAGAACTCCAAAACGAGCTGACAGACACAAACAGCTATCATCTTATATCATATATCACATACATAGTGTTAGCAAAATCCACAGCCCAGTATCACAGGGAATTAAACAATCCTGCATGTCACATGTTACATCCAGTTCAATGTGAAGGCAGGAAGCAGTGTGTCTGTTTGTAAAAAAGGGGAAAGTGCAGGTGTGTCAAGATGGGGGATGGAGTCGAGGCAGACAGGATTGTGGTGTTGTAACTGGAACCACATTGTTTCTTCAACAAGGGTTTTAGTTGCCTAACCTTAATCATACTTCACTTGCTATGAACACAATCTTCCCCTGACTGAGGAAAGGTTTTACCTTTTGGGAGATACGCCTATTCAATTCTTTGGAATTGCCTGTAAACATTGTGAAACAGCTCGCCTGACTCTGCTCCATGGTAATAACAACAATGAAATGACCACAACCCACCTCCACCCAGTCCAGCCACCTCCCACACCCACGCTGACAGATGCTGGTGACCTAAACTCAGCTACACTGCAGTTATACAGATCTGGCACCTCAGACAAGAACAGTCAAAAACAAAGCCACAAGGCTTCATTCACCTTAGCTGCAACGACCTTGGGGTTATTTTTTGTACAGGCGATGGCTCATGTTGAGCGGTGCCGTTTTTTTTCATTAATTTGCTTTCTGATGTATTGAAGAATCCATCAACATGTTTTTATAATGAGATACTTTGGTTGAAACTTTTTTAAACCCTTTTTTGCTCTCTTTAAGTGCTGCAGGTAGTTTCATTTCTTTTTTTCTTGGACAGTGTTTGTGACACTGGAAGTAAAAGTAAAATCATTGACAATTTCCTTTTTGTTGCCGAGCTACAGCAGCTTAAAGTGAGGAGTACTGTGCCTGCAGTCGTGTATTCAATGGAAACAATGGGCTCAAGGTAAATGCCAGCCACGGGTGGAGGTGTTGTAGCGTATCGAGGTGCCATGATGGGGGACAATGGTGACACCAGTTTGACCACTGATTTTTGTCCGACACCGACGTCGGAAATCAGGTGAGCTCCATTTCATCATCGATGTGTAGCTTTTATAAGTTCTGTATGAAGAGGACTCAATATAATAATATAGGAATGCTGTTACGGGGCGTTCTTTGCAGTCGTCGTGTGATTGAGTTGAGCAAGCTCCAATGATTAGGAAATTACATTTTCATACGATTACACTGATACACACAAAAACTTCTTCTATGCAGCATTTTACACACAACATATGAACATGTTTGTGTTAAATTCAGTATAATCTAACTGTGTGGTTATTAGATACTACGGGGGGTCAGAGTGCCACACACATACCAATTAAACACCAGACCTGTGTGTTTGTCAGCTACATAATATTAAACAAGATGTGTTAGTGTAAAGGAAAATTACACAAGGATCTCATTTCTGAATTAATACAATCAGATAAAACAATGCAAGTTTGATATTAGACGTCATTTTTTCATTTAACCATGCCATTCATACAGATGCGTATTTTGTCAGTTGTGATAATAATAAATGACAAAATGCTGATGAGTCACGTCTCACAGTGTTTTGATATTGGACTGACAAATATTGACAGCTTAGCGCCGTAGTTTCTGGCACGAACATTAACCCCCGTAGACGAGCTGCTTCACAGCTCTGGAAGTCTCAGTCAAGAGCTTCTAAGGTGGTAATCTTAACGATGACATGATGGTAACCTCATAACCACGATGTTCTTTAAATTTAATGAGGTCATTCTGACAACTCTGTTCGCCAGCTGATTTTATGTTTGTCCACAAAAATATGGGGATGTGGGAATAAAGCAGCTCGGCTCAATAATATGTAAGGCTAAGACGGGTCAAGCTTCTGACTGGACCATTCTCATAGTTTCATATTGATAGATATTACTGGCCTGAAAAGGTTAAAATGAGCTCCAATTTTCAATTTAAAATAAATATTAACATAATTAACAAACATACTTTTTGAAGCAATTTTGTTTTCATTATTATTTCCTTGTTATTCGTCTTGTAGGCTGGAGACACTGAGTTTGGATTTCAATCTTAGGTCTTTGCTCCCATGTTGACGTTTCCCACTGCTGACCATCTTATCACCATGTAGATTTTAATGAGCTCAAGCCGCAGCTAAGCTGCAGCTCAGAGCTCCGTCTCAAACCAGACAGGCGGCGAACGTACACAGGACGAGCAAATATTGACTCAGGCACTCGTCAGATGGTCCATCATTCATGGTCCTATTACTTTTATAGGCCGAGTGTGTCTGAGTGTGTATGTAGTGAAGCATGCCTCGGTCAATACTTAATCCTGTCATGTTGACTCCTCCGGGTGACAACAGCTTCCTGATGTCTTGGCCTCCTGTTTGTTCGCCTTCATGTTTGCCTCCCCACCGATCTGCTAGAGATCACGTGTTTGTCTGAATACTGTTAATGGTGGTGTTGATGATGTATTGAAAATGCTGGCTATCAGAAGAGGGTCAACATGTTGTGAAGCAAGCTTTGTGTCAAGCATCTAATTGTTGGTGTGTCTTTTTTTATTATCCCAGCAGTCAGTGAAGTAAAGGAATAACATTGAATATGAATGTGGATGTTGGCTGTATTCTCAGTGTCAATGATATGACCTGATATGATTTTTGAGACACAGAACCATTTGAGACGCAGTTTGGAAAAGTGCGATACCCGCCCTGGATATAACTCATGCATCAGCATCAACACTAACTTCTTCAGGAGCCGCCGCTGTTGTTGTTTTGAATGAAGGGTCGCCTCTCTGTGTCTTCTCACATAAGCCACGCCCCTAGCTGCCGGTTGCTCCTCATAGGACGCCGATTGGAACACAAACGCTTCCTTGAAGCCTGACAAGATGTAATCCCATGAGATATGTGACCCAAGGCCTATTGAACAGAGGCTGTGACACGGTCTTGAGCTATCAAACATGTGCAGTGTAACAGGAGCTGAGGTGTGGAGGGTTACAGCAGGCGGGCTGGAAATAAAGGGATGTTGTCCGCTAAGGTGCCCTTTGGGTGACGGAGCTTTTTGGTCGCGCTCGAATAGAATGGCGACCAATACACAATGGAATTTTTTCTTTGTGATCTATTCTTAAGTTTATTTTCAATAGTTGTAATTCTCACTCTTGCCACCCTCCCTACGGACGCCAAACATCTTCTGTACCATGATTTTGACCCAGCTAGTGAGACTTTCAGCAAATGCGGACAGATTCAGTGTGCAGGGGCTGCCTGCATCACCAGTGCACTGAATCAAAACAAGACCAGCAAGGCAAGACTAAGTGAGCTGGAACACGTCACGTTCACCAAGAAAATTGCAGAGCAAAAAACAAGGATCGGTCCAAATTGGGGAGTGAGGTCACTCCTATTCTGCCTCTAAATTGAAATTATTAGATTAGCCAATTCTGACAGGCAGCTCTGTGCCGTCAGTGGCTGTGAGAGCCAGGAGGATCATACCACGAGTAAAAACCCTATGACCACCAGTAGGTTCAGTCTGGAATGGATCAGCCTTTAGGAAGTCTTTCCTGGACCTATCAATGGCCATTTCCTTAAAGTAGCCAACATATAGCAGAAATGATTTCTTCACATCTACTTTCTTAAAGGCAGGACATTCACTGGTAATAGACTAACTTTACATTGTGGTATTAGTACTGCCTCTGAGTACCTCTTCCACCAATCCAAATGCCAAAATATTCTTACATTTAAATATAAAAAATATCCTTTCAAAATAACTTTTGCAAGCATAATATTTTGTTATGAATGTTAGTGTTTTTAAAATGCAGGAGAGAGAGAATCATGTTCATGAGAATAAGGACTCTGGTATGTGAGCTGCACCTTTTAACACGTGTGACACTGTGTTTACAGGACCATTTCAGTTTCACTGACTCTGTGTCGACTGCGGCGCGAGCCGAGCGGTTTCGGCATACGGCAAGGTCACGGCTTTGGCTGGAAGTTGGTTCCAGTGATCGCCTTGTTGTCTGACCTTCACAGCGTCAGCTTTTTATGAGAGAGCGTGTTTTCCACTTGTGCAAGAGGTCTTAAACTGTGACGGAATGATAGTTATGTGTTTCAGACGGCGTGCCTGCATACCATTTCATGTGTGTGTGTGTGTGAGAGAGTTTACAAGGATAACTCTCTTTAGACAAATATAACACTCGAAGAAACACATGGAGACCTGCTTGGGTATGCGGCCAGTCAACGCACTCATCAAACATAAATCAGATGGACACATGTTCTCGGGAAAGACACGTGCTCCGTGCACACATACACTATGTCAGCCCCACACTTGTTTTAGGTTACGTCTTTTTCCACACTAACAGGAGGACATGCAGGCAAATTGATACGCTGACACACTGAAGGTGTTTCCTTACAGACATTCACTCAGGCTCACTCTGGATGATACAATAAGAATACATGTATGTGTGTATCTGAACAAGCATGAAACTTCCAATGTTTTGTATCATATTTGAGTTTTGTAAAATGAATGTCAGACATATTTTGTTTGATAGTATTCAATTTCAGAATCCATCCCTGTAAGTAAAAGGAGAATCTAAATATTAGGATTATGAAGAGTAGTCCTATTGGACTTGTTTTGCAATACATGATAGATGCTAGCCAGGTGGACCTTCCTCATTTCATGTAGGTGTAAGAAGGAATCGACATTTTTTTTTCCAAAGTGCAGCTCAACTTCTTTCATTAGACTTCCCCTACCTGCTTAGTGTTCATATCTTTCATTACAGTTCATTTCTTAGACATTGAAAAGATGTCATCGCATCCACACCTGGAAAAACGTTTATGAAAACGTTATGACAAGGGTGAACAGGGTGCACACACACACACACACACACACACACACACACCAGAGCTAACAACAGTGTAACCGGGTCTCTTGTTGATGAATGAGAGCTGTTAAGCCTGGGTTGTAAATGATTGCGAGGCATGCTGTCCCAGCCCAGTGATGACATATTTGAACAACCAGCAGGTGTTGCTTCTTTTAATGACCTACAGTTACGCTCCAGTACAACAGATAAATATTTGGTACTGTCGTATTAGAAATGTACTTAATCAGTGTTAGCCAAACATGTATTTTGCAACTCATTTTTACCCTGGTCACTGTCAGGCTGCTTTTGAAATCACTATCAAAACTAACAGGGTGAAATTAATCTAAACTATATGAAAAGTGCATACACAGTAAAAAAAAAATATGCATTTGCCCTTTTCAGCATTTCGGAAAATGGCAAATGCATTTTTTACAGCTGGCTCAATGCCATGACAAAAACAACAGATGCACCGTTTCAAAGGAATAACCAAAGATATTTATTTAAATCAATCACATAAATGAATCGAAAAGACAATAACATGAGGTGTGGAAGTCAGTATAATCAGTGGTGTAGGATGTGCGTGCATGGTGAATGTAGTGTGTGGATGTTGTATAATGCATAAATGAAGATAACGGGAACCAAAGTTTAAAGCTGCCGCGCCATCGGGGAGACAGGTGACAGGGGAGAGAGAAGAGAGAGACAAATGCATTAAAACCTGCTTTTAAGGCAACAAGATCACCGGCCCAGGTGTCCTCAGTTGCTTAGATTGCCAGGCTGGCCCAACCCCCTGCCAACCAGCAACCCACATTAGACCACTGTCCACAGGGGTCGCCACAGATAAGAATTCAAATGTTTTGACCAATACATGTCAGATTAAAAATATGATTTACATTTACATTTAGAGCATTTAGCACTTTAGACGCTTTACAATAGGGACTTACAATAAGTACATTTGTTGAAAGAAAGAAAGCACAACATATCATAAAGTCGATAAAGAGTGAAAAAATAGAAGTGTCAGGTCCTCATCTGAGTAAAGCAAGGATAGAGTATAGATTAAGCCACCATGCAGCATATAAGGTAATTACAATTAGGCCCACTATTTCGAGCTGCACGTTTAAGTGATACGTGAATTAAACTGAATAATTATCTGTTCATCCATTATCTATAACCACTCATCCTATGAGGGTTGGAAGGGGCTTGAGCTGACAATGAGCCAGAGGCAGGGATACTTAAAGTATGAAAAGTAAAAGTACTCATTGTGCAGTAAAATGTGCCGTCAGCTTTTTCCTCTTATGTGTTTTGGGATTAATGTTTCATTAATGTTACATTTTACTTCTGTGGATGTCTTTAAACTCCTTTATATGCTGGTGGGTGGTTTAATCTACAGCAATATATTGTTCATATATGATCATCGCATGATTGTACTGCGTCGCTGTCCTGTGTGAACCACGGTATCTCTAAAAAGTCAACTTGTTATGAGCTCAGAAAAATGCCGTGTTTTCAGCTCGATGATGATGGATCTTTCTCTCGCTGCCCTCTGGCTGTGAGACTACAGCGTAAACCACTGCACTACTGATTTTAACCCAATAATAAACACATTATCCTGAATTGGGCCATCCTGAGTACCTAATAGTGTGTAGTAGATAACATTTGATATTGTTTTTTCCTTCTCTGGATCTGACATCTTCATATTTCAAACTTACTTCTTCTGACCTGTCAGGAGAAGTCAGATCTGATAGGGTCTGTATAGTTTTAGAATAACTGTGTCATTTATTTTGCAGGTGGGCCAGCTCCTCTGGCTGCAACGGTGGACTACAGTTCCCACATTCCTCCGATAGGATGTTTCTGTGGGCAGGAAGTAAAGTGTCTGATGGAAGAAGTGAGCGCAGGTATTGAATACTGCCCGAGAAAAGGAAAAACTGCAAAATGTGTTGTGATGGAAATAATGTCTGAAAGTAGATATACCCAACATTCCCATGTAAATCATTAAAAGCAGTTGGACGGCCGTCGGCGATGAAGCACCAGAGATAGTTGGAGTGTGTTCACCATCAACACTGAAAGTGTCAGTAGCTCTATCCGTTTAAAATAAGATAATCCTTTATTAGTAGGAAATGTACAGGGTTACAGCAGCAAAAGGGGAAATAATAAAAGCATCAATGAAGCACCTGATCCAGCATATCCCATTGGATTGTAATCTACATGGCAACCAGTGATGCGAGAACAGAACAGGGACCAGAATGGACCGGCCATTAGGGTCTTCAAAGGACCCTGCTGATGTAGGCCATGAAGGACGCGGCCTATGAATTGGGGGACAGCTTTGGTCTCCGGGGTCTTGCTACTAAGGTTATATTTGAGGGTCTCATGCAGCATACGACGTTCTATGAGGTACCCATGCAGATGCATACCTGCATTATAGGATGATGAGATCACAGGTAGCCAGAGCAGGAATCACCATTGTTATGGCATAACATCATTTCTTAAAAGAAACCTTCTCTCCCCCATGAACGTATCTAATATGAAAGAGGCAAAGACATTTCATGGACCCTCCGAGGCCGGAGATGTGTCATTTCAAACGGTTGTGAACCTTTTCGTTCAGATCCATCTACCAGAAGATTCGTGAGTATGAGGTCCTGGACAAGAAGAAGACGGTGACGGCTCTGAGGGCCGGGGAGGACCGAGCCATCCTGCTGGGCCTCGGCATGGTCATCCTGTCTGTCATGATGTACTTCGTCCTGGGGATCACCATACTGCGCTCCTACTCTGACCGGTAATAACAAGTCATGGTCAATTATTTAGTGTGTGACCTCATTGTCATCATTGATTTTTTTTTGACAGTTTGTGGACGGACGAGACCATTTGCACCATCGTCAACTCCACCATCGTGTGTGATGTAAACTGTTCGTACAGCTGTGGAGCAGAGTGCAGGAAGAGTTCCCGTTACCCGTGTCTCCAGGTCTATGTGAGCCTCAATGCCTCGGGGAAGGTGGTCCGACTGTACCACAATGAGGAGACGCAGGACAGCAATCCCGAGGTCTGGACTGTGTTCGGCCAAAACCCTTCTGTAAACTGAATAACACCTGGACTACCACACGACCAGCCAGCTCCAGGCAAAATAAACAATATTGTAATTTTGCTCTTTTTATTTTTGTATTCTTTCCTTCAGTGCTTCTACGCCCCAAAGTGCCGTAAGGACTATGCAGCCATGCAGGTGGTAGTTCAGAACATTTCTCAGCGTCTCAGGTCTCAGCACACAGTCCAGTGTTTTGTGGACCCCCAAGACAGGATGGACAGTGCCATCCTGACGCAGATCTACGGTCCCGTCGCCGTCTTCCACTCCCTGTTCTGGCCAACCTGCACCTTGATTGGAGGAACCATCATCATCGCCATGGTGAAGCTGACCCAGTACCTGTCCATCATGTGTGAGCGACTAAGCCGTGTTAAGAGGTGAAGGAAAAGGCTGGCCATAAGTTCAAAAGGAGGCGCCCATCATATGGACATGGGGACATTTGCAGAAGCTTTGTGGGGCCAAGACTAAGAGAGAACGAGGGGAAACACTGCAAAGAGGTGTGGTGTGTTTGTGGCAGCTGCTGGATTCAGAGACGTGTATCAGTGAGCATCTAAAAACTGTGAGAAAGAGAAGCATACATCTGTGGGGCAGGGTTGTACTTGAAGTTTGAAGATCATTTACTTCAAATCAATAGTTAGACCTGCTGGTGGTTGAAGCTCAGTAACAAGTTTTGAAACTATAATTTCCACTATTTTTGTTGGCCAGTCAGTAGTTTCTAAAGGATTTGTACAAATGTGACCTAATGTTTCTACCTATTGTTTGTTATATAGCTTTACAAAGCTAGTTGTTGAAGGTCTAGTTCAACATGAAAAACGCCTATGTGCCTTCTTATTGCTGAGAGATATGAAGATTGATATCATCTCTTGTATTTGTCCATTATATTTGAAGCAGCAGCTTGTTAGCTTAGCACGAGAAGGATAGAGGTCATAGAGCTGGCTCTTTCCAAAGGTAAGAAAATCTGCCTACCAACACCACAAAGCTCACCAATTAACACGTTATATCTGGTTTGTTTAACGCAGGCTGGCTGTTTCCCCCCGTTACCAATCTTTGTGCTCAGCTGAGCTCACAGGCTGCTCACTTCATATTTAGCATACATACATACGAGTGCTTTCAATCTTTTCATATAACTCTCAACAAGCAAGCGAAAGAGTGTATTTCCCAAAATGTCCTGAACTATTTTTAAAAAGTGAGACCATAAACTTCCAAAAAGTGTACTTTGGGCTGTCTGGGGGTCTTAGGGTGAGAGAATGGTCTGTTTGGGTCCTCTTTTAATTAAAGAAGATTTACTACCACTGATGTCATGATGAATATACAGCATACAATAGATTAGCTCAGTTAGCTCATTACTACATCTAGGAATGCCATTGGTTCCCTCCGGTCATGCTGGAGCCCAGAGTCCATATGATGCATCATGCAGAGCAATTAAGGAAATCTGAAACAGAAAACCAATGAAGACCATTTTCTGCTTCATCCTAAACCAATTTAGCCTCACACCTTCATGCCAATGCTGCTGTTTTGTTACATGAATGATTGCACTATTAATAAACACATTGTGCCTGTTACTTCTTGATGATGTTTGACCTCATATTTATTCTGATGGTGTCACAGAGATATCGTGCCATTTGGATTATGCAAACCATGATTGACTGGTTATGGGCCCATTTTTCACTGGGATCTTTTTTTTGACATTGTCTAATAAGTAACTGCCGTGGATGTAAGGTTGACTGATCCGGGGTTATAACAAAAGTGTTACAGAAACCAGAGCTGCTATGGTTGTTGTTATTGTTGCTTGTTTATTTGTTTGGAGATCACTAATTTGAGTTAAACCTTATCTGGTTCTGTTAAAACAACATGCAAAACCATGCACATGTCTTTAAAAAGTTGTAGTGTACCCATGAAAGTACTTTTACAGTCAAGTCATTGAAAAGGCACTTTTATACTACATATTGTGTTGTAATTGTGCTTTTTTGTAATTCAATAAGAGACATGCAAAACAAATGCTACAAATGCTACAGATTCATGTATTTGATAAGATGGTCACCAACCTGGAGATCAACCATTCATTCATTAGTTTGGCAGAACATTTTAAGGGCCACTTGTTTTTTAGAAATAATCCAGATAGATTTTAAGTGATTCTTTCCTTCTGTCTGTCTTTTTGTTGTTTTTGCCTGAAATCAAGAAAGATAATATGAAAATGATATAAAGTCCCAGTCGGCAAAATTTTTTTGATCATATTGACTGAAGCTGACACTATGCTCCGATAGAACAACATAAATCATTCGGTTTTAGAAAAAAAGCGCGCCTCCACGTGCACATAGAGCCTGTTGTTTGTTTTGCATCCGGATCATCCTGTCCAATCAGCACGTAGGGCTGTGTTCGTGCACGTGATAAAACCAGAGTCAACATCGATCCCTGTCTCAAAGGTGGTGGTGTGGCCTAAGGGATTTCAAAGAGCACGAAGTCGAGGGGAAGGAGCTCGAACATTCAAAATCTGACAGAGTGCCCTCGATCCGCCGGACTTGCCAACTGGGACTTTAATTCATTACTAGGATGCAATTTTCCGACTTGATAACGTATAGGTTAATAATAGTGAAATACATCTTATGATGCATTTGGACACATCATCAGTGATAGTACCTGGGGTTAACGGCTGTTTCGGGTCTTTAACTTCAGACCCCCTCGCCCAGGCGACCCAACCAGGAGTGATCAGTTCCCGGCCTGTGTCCAAGCAGCATCTCATCCACGGCCATCCAGAAGCTTCCACGCTGCCTCTGAAGCTCTGCTGATGGCCTTTCTCTTCCAGTGATGCCCAGCAGGCTGTCGGCTTTTCACAACGACTTGCCCACTTGTTTTTAGTTGTTGAACATTACTTTTAAAGTGCAATAGAAGTGACTGGTAAATGAAAGGCAAAGCCTCCATTTTGGCACAAAAAACAAAGGCCAATGAGGATCAAAGACGGACACATGATGTTCTCTAATCTGATCCAGTAAAAATGTGATTTGCACTTGAAAGGCGTCAAGGAAAAAATACAGTTGATTTGCCATCTGCATCAGATTGTCATCTTCCTGTCTCATGAACTGTAAAGTACGCACACTATCCAAATAGGGAAACCACACAGAACCAGCCTATCTCCTTTGTTCATTAGTAGGATGTAATTTTCCAGATTGATAATGTAGTTATTAGTGAAATACATCTTATGATGCATTTGGACACATCATCAGTGATAGTACATGGGGTCAACGGGTGTTTCGGGTCTTTGAACTTCAGACACCCTCGCCCAGGCGGCCCAACCAGGAGTGATCAGTTCCCGGGCCTGTGTCCAAGCAGCATCTCATCCACGGCCATCCAGAAGCTTCCACGCTGCCTCTGAAGCTCTGCTGATGGCCTTTTTCTTATGTTCAGGAGGCTGTAGGCTTTTGACATGACCATATGGCATCCAGTTATTTTGTTTGTATTGCAAATGAACTACACAGCTTTCATCTCATGAAACAAGCTTATCAATGGCTTGTGATCTGTGCAAATCACACATTTTCTTCCATACAGACATTTATATAAATATCGTACTCCAAAAATCACAGCTAATCCTTCTTTATCCAGCTGGGAGTAATTATTTTCAGCAGCAGTAAGTGTTCGTGATGCAAAGCCTATGGGCTTCTCCTCAACATCTGGCATACGATGAGCGACTACAGAGGGGGCTCCATTCGGGGAAGCATCACAGTAGTGTATCACTTTTCTTTCATAATGCACTAACACCTTGCTGGATTGTAACAGCTCTTTTGACTGTTTGAAAACGGTTTCTTGCTCTGGCCCCCGGGACTTCTGTTTTTTCTTTCATTTTTCTGAGCAGTTTGTGCAGCGGTTCCAGTAGTGTGGACAGGTTGGGTAAGAACTTATTGTAGAAGTTCAGCAGTCCCAAATAAGCTTTGAGCTCAGTCACTGAGGTTGGTGCTGGAGCATCCTGCACCGCTTTCACATTTGCTGGGAATGGATGCAGCCCAGTCTTGTCGACTCGATGTCCTAGAAAGATCTTCTCCCTCCATAAATTGGCATTTGCTCCTTTTAAAGCATAGTCCTGCATTTTTCAGTCATTGCAGTACCTTGTCTAGAGTCTGGAGGTGATCGTTGTCATCCTTTCCAGTCAGAATGATGTCATCGAGGTAAACTGCTACATTATTTAGTCCCTGCAGTACACCCTCTACTGTAGGCTGGAAAAAAAGTTAACCTTGTATATGAAAACAGCCCCTTATATGTATTTACTGTGACATATTTTCTTGACTCTTCGTCTAGCACAATCTGTTCGTAGGCATGGCTCATGGATAACTTTGAGAATCTTTCTCCTCCCGTTAAACTAGCAAGCATGTCCTCCATTTTTGGAACGGGGAACTGTTCAGTAGGTGACACTTTGTTCACTGTCAACTTATAGTCACCAAAAATTCCCTTCAGCAGTAAAGTAAGTACAGCGTACATATCCCATGTCGGCTGTGAATGCACCTCTGCACATTGACCCACTAGACTGTAAAAACCTGCCCAATCCGTGCCCATCATTAGAGGGCGCGTAGGGCAAGAGCTAACCACTTTTATCGTATGCTTTTTACCTCTGTAGTTCATTTGCACTGCACCTCCAGCCCTCCTGCCCCAGCGTCTGAGGAACCCCCTGTGGGCTGGGCGCAGCGCCTACAGATGCGGGGATCTGGGATGGAGGAAGTGAGCGTAGCGTTCAATTGAAGACACCTTAACGTTCTCTCGCACCATCAGCAGGTCAAAATGTGTCCAATATCAGAATCAAAATCAAGTTCATTGCGGCTAGGTTGAGTACAACAAACCTAGTGACTGTTTTTTTCATTTCATGAATCAGATGGAACTGTTCACTGAACGTGGGACAAACTGGAGCGTCGGGAGAAAACCCAAAACTGCCATAGCAGCTGACACACAATCAGAAGGCTCGGGTCCAGCACTTGAAAGTTCACCTTCTGGCTATGTTTTTTTTTTAAATGAATCTGATGGAACTGTTCACCAAATGTGGGACAAACCGGAGCGCCCGGAGAAAACCCTTTTCTTCTATGCTTATTTACTATGTGTTTAGACCGGTGAAACCGTACTGACGCACCTGCGGCAGGCTCTGCGCACCGAGGAGAAGAACCTGCAGATGATGTTGCGCCTTTTCCTCAGATGATGTTTGACTAAGTAGGCGACGCAGTCTTGAAATGCTGGCTCATGTGATTTTAAGAGTCGCCACAACATGTAGACACTGCCGTGCATCTGACACAGATCCTCAACAAGCACCTTGTTGAGATGTTCGAACCTTATTTGGCTGACATCAAAATCAACGCCCTCGACTTCGAGCATTACTCTTTCTGTCAGGTGCTTGACAAAGTCCTCGGGTAGGTTTTTCAGGTCCACGGTTTGCTGGCATAATTGCCTGACCAGCATATGCACGATCAACTCCACAGCTGCTTTCCTTTCCTGCTGCGCTGCAGCATCCTGCAGCAACTTTGTTGCGGGGCGCATTATAGCCTCTGGTGAGTTTGTTGCGGGGCAGTGTTGATGAGTTGTGTGTAGATGCTTGTTGGCTTTCCTCTTCAGTACTTTGCTCTGACTTTGATGCTTGCATTGCTTGGATTTATAGACTCTTTGTCACGTCATACCTGACGTCACAGGTTTCATCAAAGCCAGGGCGCTGTCGACATGAAAGCTCCACTGACGTCACGATCATCAAAGCCAGACGTCGTGTGAGCATGGAACACAGAACGCAGCGCAGGTTTGCAGCCGTTGCTGGGCAACGGCGCCACCGACTCGCCACAGCCGCTGGGCAACGGCGCTGCAGCCGTTGCTGGCTCCGTTTACACTCAACGGGCCATTATATATCATTATGTAGGCCTACGACCATTATGATCAATATCGATCTCTGCGCTAGCCTAATTAGCCTAGCAAATGTTTCCAGGACTGAAATGTTAATTTTGGATGAAGCCAGATTCAAAGTTCCTGTTTCATTTTATTGACATTTTAGAGTAAACGGTTTTTACACATGAATCCGAAAATACTGTCAACAGCCACAAAACAATGTTTTTTGGCTGAACATGTTGTAAAAAATCAAAAATCTTACATCTCTGGTCATTTCATTTGACAAGTTAATTTCGAAATATGCACCAAATTCTTTCATTGATGCCATTTGCTGGTTTGTTTTAAGTCTATCATCTCTTTGGATTGTTTTAATGTTGTTTTCAAATTAAATTATAGGTTAAACAAATGAAATCACATGATTGTTACTGAATTTTAAGACCACTTATACTTTTAAAGAGAGGGTGAACTTGACAGCAGCTTTAGGCTGCATTTTAAGTAATTCATCTTATCAGCTTTCAAAAAAATGAACAGCAGGACTGATTTAGTTCTGATGATTTACCATTCAAACCTGACTTTCAGTCAGGGCTCCAGCTTTATTTAGGAAGATGCACCAGCACAATGTAGCCTACACTAAATCAATAACACTAAATGCAGCAATGCATCCACCTGCATCACAGCTGGTCTTCATGATGTGGCTAGTTGTATTTTCTGCTGCATTTTTGGAACAGGAACATTTCTGGGGATTAATGAAGTTCAAGCTTATGTTATCATAATAGCCATGTAGCTCTTTTTCGATGAATTGAAATAACTTGGAGACACCTTAACGTTCTCCAGCAACATCAGCAGGTCCAAATAAATCCAACACCAGAATCAGGATCAAGTTCATTGCAAGTTTTCACACAGAAGGAATTGTCCTCGGTGTTTGGTGCAACACTGTATGTTTTAAAAGACCGGTAACTATGCCCCCTTAAATACTTTAACTGAATGTAGGTCAAGTCTAAGAACAAACCAATGTTTCTATTGCCTCTAATATTTTACTACAAGGTACTCTGAAGGAATGTTTTGAATGATATTATATTATTCCTGTTTAACTCAGCCTCGTCAGCAGAGGGCGCTCTAAGCTTTACACTTGACTGGTGATCTGGAGCTGACGCCAGTAGGAGTCACGTGACAAGCGAGTTTAAGTGTACAGAGGGGAGCTCCTGATCTGACCTGAATGTTCCTGTTTCCTATAGGTACTGTGCCATTAACAGTGGAGCCATCCTGTCTAAATGGAAAGGATCTATACACTTTTTAATTTCAATTAACTGATACTCTTGGACGATGTCTTTTTTTTATATAAAATAAACTGTGTGATGATTTTAACCTTTTCATTATTGCTTCATTATTCTAACTTTGACATTTCCATCCAATTATGCTTTTCATGGTTCTTTGGGCGGCTGTGGCTCAGAGGTTGAGCGTTCGAATCCCGGCTCTTCCAGTCTGCATGCTGAAGCAGCCAAGATGCTGAACGCCATCGGCGTGTGAATGTGTATGAATGAGTTAGATAACATTAGATCCTGATGTGCAGGCGGCTCCTCTGACATCAGTATGAACGTTAGAAGATTTGATGGAAACATCACACCGAACTTTGAGCCTATTTAAAGGCAGAGTAAGTCATTTGGAAAAACCACAGAGAATTTGACATTGAATGTATCACTGAATCAAGTCCCGCCCCCTTCGTTCAGACCTGTTTAAAGCCACTCCCCCAGAACGCCAAACGAGTGCAGGTAGACAGGTAACCAGTCTATCACAGGGAGACATGTAGAGACAGACAGGTAACCAGTCTATCACAGGGCTGACATGTAGAGACAGACAGGTAACCAGTCTATCACAGGGAGACATGTAGAGACAGACAGGTAACCAGTCTATCACAGGGAGACATGTAGAGACAGACAGGTCCATCCTGCATGTCTTTGGACTGTGGGAGGAAGCTGGAGAACCCGGAGAGAACCCACGCTTACACGGGGAGAACATGCAAACCCCACACAGAAGGAACCTGAACCCAACCCGGGAATCGAACCCAGAATCTTCTTGCTGTGAAGCGACAGTGTTACCTACTACACCACCCTGCAGCCCCTACCAGCTACATTTACATTTTTTGTATTTTTGTGTCATGTTTTCAAATGAGCCATTTTGACATGTGAAGGTCCCGCTCTATTTAGTGTTCCACAACCATTCCAGTGAGCCAGCATGCACAACACCAGCCGGGCTCCGACATGCTCATAATGTGATAAAACACACTGGTGTTCGCCTCCCATCGTCACTCCGTGTCTGCCTAAATAAGGTGAAGCTGTCCTGTTAGCTTGTCAGTAAGTTGGAAACTGATCAATTTAGCGTTAGCTTGAACAAAAATGCAATAAAGACACACTTTGTTTATGGCTGCAGACAAATATGCACATGCTCAAACATTTAATCTCTTTTGATTTGCTTGACCTTTGTCTGAAATGGAATTATCCTGGCATATTTAGCCTTATTTCTGGCACCAAAGGAAGGGATGCAAGCCTCGGAGAGGAAGGTGGTCGGCTGGACTTCACCCTGGCTGTACCCGGGTATTAAGGAGGTATGATTTTCAATACCATCAGATATATAGATGCTCCACTTTCTGTGACGATGTATTGATGTTTGTGTTGTAGTGTACAGCATGCACCACCAGAGGTCGCCTCTGTAGTGTCACAGGCAGCTGAAAATCCACGACTACATACTACTGTGTATAAATGACATGGAACACTCAACACTTCAAACAAGGAGACGCAACATCCATCCATTTTCTACCGCTTATCCTGTATTTAGGGTTGCGGGGGGGCTGGAGCCGATCCCAGCTGTCATTGGGTGAAGGCACGGTACACCCTGGACAGGACGGAGACGTAACATATTTGTGTAAATACTGAATACATTTGTGATACACTACTGGGAAAGCAGTGGAATCTTTAAAGAAATGATGTTATTATGTAGTTGACAGCTGATATAGAAACAGAAGTGTTGACACTCTGGGAAAGAGACATTTGGATAGATTATCAGCATTTAGCCTGGGTGATGATGGCTACTCATGGATTCTGGGGTGTAATAGCAGCATATATTAATAAGGCTATGTCCGGCTGGTAGGTCGATCAAAGAGTGTAATCTTTTTACAAAACATGTCTGACTTTTTAAGTGCCACATCTCTCACTTTGTCCCAATTAAATATGTCAGCTCGCCTCGTTGGTAATGTATCACTGTGGAATGCATAATTATAGGTTAAACATCAGCATGGTTGACATCATTTTATCTAAATATATTTTACATTTTATTAATATCTCCTACTTTACTTGCAGTGAGATAGTGTGTGTGATATAGATAATAGATAATATAATCACTAATAAATTAATAATTAATTTGACACCCATGTAATCTCCCTCAAGCCGAGTCGTAAAAATCCGATGATGTGAATGTTGCTTCCATGTACAAAAGCCAAGCAGCGGCAGTAAGTGTGTGTGAGTGTGTGTGTGAGCAGCTGCAGACATGACACTCAGGTGGATCGTCCTGTTCTTTGGTCTGGGACTGGTATGTTCAAGCCCTTCATTCATTCTTCAGTAAATCATGTCTTCAATTCTCTCTACTGACCGATCAATGTATTTCCTAGGCAGCGGCTAAGCTGACAGGTGACACAGGTGAGTCACATAATCATGTTTTCATGTTCATTACTGTGAATAAACACGTTTATTACTATGTTGAGGTTAGATTTTCTGACAAAGTGACAATAGAATACCCCCCCCCCCAACCTTGAGATTTAGGCAGCGACTACTTAAATCCATGTGTCAACTGTAGCCTACAGCTCAATAGAGATAGTTTCAACTCATAAATTAAAATGTAAAATGTTCTAAATAATCATGTCTCTAGCTGCACCACCACATTAACAAGATCCTTTGTGAGCAGCATGTTATTGATTCTACATCCACAGAAAATGATGTTGATGAAGGCCAAGACTGGGACATCTTCAACATCAATGAAGGTTTGTGGACACGCTGCTCTTGTGTTGTTGTAGAATCAGTCTGCGTCTGTCTCGGAGGATTTTCAACCAATCCAACTTTCCTTTGCAGCGGCTGGACTGGACCTGCTGGAGGGAGATATCCAACAGGAGGTAAGGCCGTTTTATATCTGTGTCTTATGATGGGGACATTCTGGACACGGACAAATATCTTTTGCACACACATAAATAGTAGAGAGTGTCCATACTTCTTTATTCACTGATGATTACCTACTCCGAATCTTCAATTTGATACACTGAGATATTCCCCAAACCAGATATTACATTTTATAAAAGACTTCTAGAAGGCAATGGAGGAAATCTGTTTCTCATGTTTCAGCTGTTGTTTTCTTCATTCCCATCAGACAGACAGCAGGAACTCCATTATAGGAGACGAGTATCGCTGGCCGACAACCATTCCCTACTACCTCGAGGACAGTCTGGGTAAAAAAAGACACAATCACAGACTGACCGTGATTTTAGGGATTTGCAGCAAATGAAGATGCGTTTTCACGCGTTTCTTTGTCTTTGTATCGTGTAGACATGAATGCAAAGGGAGTGATCCTGAAGGCATTCGACCAGTACCGCCTGAAGACCTGCATCGACTTCTCACCATGGAAAGGAGAGAAGAACTACATCTCTGTGTTCAAAGGGAGCGGGTCAGCGCTGCGTCACGTTCAGATCAGCTGCATTGTTAACTCTCTCTTTTTTTAACACCATGTATCAATGCAGACACTGCTCCTCCACAAATAACGTCAATAACGCTTGTTTATATGTAACGGTGACTCTGCAGTTCCTCTCAGCTGGATAG
This sequence comes from Chelidonichthys spinosus, assembly GCA_029853015.1. NCBI lineage: Eukaryota > Metazoa > Chordata > Actinopteri > Perciformes > Triglidae > Chelidonichthys > Chelidonichthys spinosus. The sequence continues at coordinate 5,506,296 of CM056826.1, forward strand.
AAATCCAACGTGTCTTTAAGCTCATTGTTTTGGTTTAGCGGCTTATTAAATTAATTAGCTGACGATACACTACCTGCCGATGCAGCATCAAACGGCAGGCGGACAACATTCGCCACCAGCAGATGAACCTAGTGGAGCGTTTAGCAGCCATTAGAGCTAAAAAGAGAGTGAATATCAGACTTACAGTATTCAGATGAAAAAAGAAAACTGGAACATGAATGCTAATGTTTTTCCATGACAGTGTCAGTCATGTCAGTATTTACAGTTTATTTAATATTACAGATATTTTGCTTTAAGCCCAGAGATAATCAATAAAGAGCTAATGAAAGTGCAGCATTACTTCCAGTATAACGTGTCAATCTTCTGACACTAAAGCTTGTGAATGTGACCTTCTGCCCTCGGTAGATGCTTCTCCTCTGTAGGCAACCAGCATGTGGGGAAGCAGCGGCTGTCCATTGGTCGAAACTGTGATCGCCTAGGAACCGTTGAGCACGAGTTCCTGCACGCTCTGGGCTTCTGGCATGAGCAGTCCAGAGCCGACCGTGATGATTACGTCAACATCATGTGGGATCGCATTGAACCTGGTAACAAGACATTCAATTACAACCCAACACTTGTTTTTAAATGAGTGTTTTCTCGTGTTTAGGGATGCAAAGATTTTATTATAAGAATACACAATATACTGTATAGATCATGGTACATTTCAATTATTGGGATGATCGTAAATATTATTACAAGTGACTTGAATAAGCTGACTAGCTCACTAAAGAAAATAAAAATAGAGCCTCGTTAAAATAAAATACAGGATACTTTTCCTATATTTATGCAGGGAGACCTTATGATTTATGAATATTTAATTTGAGATTACTTAATTATTTTTTTTTTAAATAATGTTCACAAAATATTTGTTTCGATGCCAGTATGTTTGAGTCCTATTTTAAGAAAATTGTAATGATTAATGGAATAATGTCGTGATCGTCATTATTTCAGCCATGACTGTTAAACTTTAATATCGTCCCATGTCTACTAATGTAGTAACTTTAATAACATGACAAACTGTACAGAAGCTATTATCTCTATATGCTGCCTGCTATGTGTATATATTTCCCAAATCAAATCAAAGTGGTGATTTATTCCCGATATTCTCTTCATGGCTTCCTCAGGTAAAGAGCACAACTTCAGAACATACGATGACACGGTGTCCAGCTCGCTTGGCGTTCCCTACGACTACGGCTCTGTGATGCACTACAGCAAGACGTCCTTCAACATCGCCTCCGAGCCCACCATCGTCACCAAGATCCCCCACTTCATGGACGTGATTGGTCAGAGGATGGGCTTCAGCGCTAGTGACCTGACCAAGCTCAACCGCCTCTACAAATGCAGTGAGTTCTCTCGCTTTGTCCATCAAACAGTAAAAGAGGCACAAAACCTTTACTTACCTGAGTATTGGACAATCAATGAACTAAATCATCCCCATAAAACCAGAGAGTTCTGTCCTATAATAACCTCACAGAGTTCAAGAAAGGTCAGGGTTTATCTGGCATAAGATGATGTTAATATACTTTGATAGAATAATCATTTATCAGCTCATAGTAATAATCTGGAGACATGCTCATGCATGCATCGTGCAGCCATAGCCTCATTTATTCAGATCACAGTCTTTCTATGAACTGTTCTGTTCTCTGTGTACTTCTGGGTCCAGGTGGACTTTAGCTCCCTACCTTTAGTGTCTCTCCTCAGTTATCAAACTGACTGTCATATCAGCATCCATTCCTTTTATCGCTCTTTTCATGGAGGGCAAATAAAAGCTGGATGTCCGAGATCATATCTGACTAAAGGTGTTTTAAGAAGTTTCCATCAGATCATTATTGAGACTGGTGCACTAATGAGAATGTACATTCATACAACAACAGGCAGCGTGTCTCCTATAGACCTGTTTATCTTTAACCTTCAGTCTGATCCGGGGCGGATACAGGGGCGCCGGTTAACCACACCAACATTATTGGGTCTAACCGAATATATATATATATGAAAAAAACGATCTACAGTATATTTGATCATAGTATCTGTTGACACAGAGAAAGTGTTTGACTGTGTTGAGTTCATAGCTTGTATATAATGATGATTACTAATAATAATTCAAGAGTTGGTCAGTGAGAATTAATTAAATGTAAATAGAACATTTTAAATAAGTAATGTTATATACTGTATATTATCTCTACAAAAATATTAAAATAGTAAAGAAGGTGCCAGTTCCGATTGTTATCGTTTCCTCTCTGCAGCCGAGTCTTCCACGTTTGTGGAAAGCTGTAACTTCGAGTTGGAGAACATATGCGGGATGATTCAGGGACCCGGCAACGCTAAGTGGGAACAGCGTAGTTCTGTGAGCGGAGGGCCTCAGACCGACTTCTCCAGCATGGGACAATGTGCAGGTGACTGTCAACCCAAACAAATAACAGCATGTGCAAATCTACTAAGAAAGCTTATCACTTCATCGAGCCTCAGAGATAGCTGGCCTTGGTAGTCTGAAGATGGAAAACAAAGGTGCCTGAAATGATTTATAACATAAGCAGTACAAAGTACAAGCTGGCAGTAAAAACAAATTGATCATTGGTTGATGATATACTGTATATTAGTGATATATTAGAAATAGTTCAGTGTTTCTAGTAAAACTAGAACATCATTCTGGCATTTACATTCTATGATAGTCCAGGCAGTGTGATCTGGGAGAGAATAGACAATGATGGATATGTTACCCTACAATGTAAGACCAGGATACCCGCCGTCCTCCCTCCCTCAGGAAAAGGCTACTTCATGCACTTCAGCACGGCCTCTGCTGCCGCCGGTGACCGGGCCTTCCTGGAGAGTCGCTGGCTTTACCCCAAACCCGGAGCCCAGTGTCTGCAGTTCTTCCTGTACAACAGCGCAGCGGCCGATGATGTCCTCAACATCTGGGTGAGAGAGTATGACGAGGCCAACCCCGGCGGCAAACTGAAGCTCTTCAAGAGTATTCTAGGTAACAGATGAAACATTACATGTGTGATGTACAGTGTGATCCCCCTGTAGGCATGATGCCACATTCTCAAATACTTCACATCACCATCAATTATAGTTAGAAATGTCTCATGTCTGTTCTGTGCAGGAGGTGCCGTGGGCTCCTGGGAACTTCATACCATCAATGTGAATGTGACGCAGAAGGCCCGTGTGGTCTTCGAGGGCGTGAGGGGGACGAGTCCATCAAAGGGAGGTTTCTCTTTGGATGACATCAACCTTTCATCCACAAAGTGTCCTCAGCACATCTGGCACATCAGCAACATCACCCATCTGCTGGCCACCACACCGGCGGGACAAAAGCTGTACAGCCCCCGCCTCCTGTCACCAGCAGGCTACTCCTTCCAGGTAAATGCCTCTTAAATGTTTGACTCCCTCAATCGGGAAGAACTCCAAAGCTGGAATCACCTCGTCTGCAGAGTTATGGTTTCCGCAGAAACGCTGATTTACGCTTTCATCATCTCCGGACTGGATTACTGTAATGGCTTTTTGTACGGCTCATCATCCAAACTCCTCAATGAACTCATTCAGAACTCTGGCACTCGCCTGCACACACATAAGCCCTGTCCTCCACAACCTCCACTGACTCCCTGTCCCACAATGCATCACAACCCCTCTGGAACACTCCCAAAACACATCAGAGACGGCAGCCATCTATCCACCTGCTTTTAATGTGTGACTAATGCTGTTTTTGTCTAATGATTTTCGGTTTTGCTCCACTTTAACTACAAATCAAATGTAAATGTATTTTGCTAATTGGCCGGCGTGCACAGTACTTAAATTCCTGCTGCTCTGTGACCCGCAGGTCGGTGTGTACCTAAATGGGAGAAGTGACCGGCTAGGCTACATGGCCACCTACTTCCACCTGACCTCAGGCCCCAACGACCACAAGCTCAAGTGGCCGTGTCCATGGCAACAGGCAACAATGGCGCTGATGGACCAGCAGTCTGACATCAGGCAGCAAATGAACATGCACCGGATGGTCACCACCGACCCCGGCAAGCTGTCTTCTGACGGTGAGAGGAGCTTGTAGCGGGCTTGACTAGCCACCAAAATGAAGGTTGCTTCTAATGACAGTTCCCCCGTTGGTCCCAGGCACCGAGTACTACTGGGACGATCCCAGGAAGGTGGGCTCTAAGGAGACGGAGTCTGATGGCAGCGTTTACTATCGAGGCCCCGGCACCGGAACAAGCACCTTCATCACCCACGGGAGACTTAAGAGCAGGAACTTCATCAAAGGAGACGACGCCTTCTTCCTCTTCAGTCTGGAAGGTGTGGGGTCGTTAAGAACGGTACTGTATATCTAACCCCATCCTGTCTCTGAAACGTCTACTTGTCCTCAGATATATCTGATCTGCTGATGTCTCAGCCCCTCTCCCGCTCTGCGGACGCCATTCTGATGAAGGCTGCGGACCCAGGGGCTTCGCACGGAGGCGCTAGTGACCTCAGGATGGCCACGGCTGCGGCTGGGTCGGTGGCAGCGGTCATGGTGGTGGGTTCCATGCTGATCGTAGCAAACGCCTGGAGGAGGAGGAGGAGGAGGACGCAGGAGAGCGACGAGGAGGTGGTCATTCAGGACATGCCTGGGTTCATGGAAGTGAGTGGCAAACGTCCGTCTCAGCAATATTTCACAGTTGTAATAATCATTTTTGGAAAAATCTGCACAAAATATGTCTCCATTCCATTACAGGAGCAGCCGTCCAACGTTCTACCGTCTCCTCTCACCTCTCCATGATGTCCTGATCAACTAATCAGCACTAACCAGGAGGGGGAGCCCTTTCAAGTGGAATCATATCTTCACCAGACTCCTTTTTATACATTTAATTTGGTATTCAGAAATAAAATCTGACAGGTCGCATGTTTATCCCGCTGGCTCCCTGTTTTATTACCAGTCAGAGTGAGTGATTTACAGTATTGTGGTTATGACTAGACGTTAGAACTGGAAGCTGTGAAGGCACAGCTGCAGCCTGCTGACTTCAAACTGTAAATTAAGTTGTGAAAGATTATATTGTCATCGACTTTGTGACTCAGCTGCAGTTAAATCCTAAACTATTTGGAGGCATCATCCCAGCCTAAAGCACTCTGAGCCCGATAAGACATTCAGTCAGATTGAACCTTCAACCATTTTTGTAATAATAACAAAAGTGAGATGTTGTAGATGAACAATAAATCAACAGTCAAACTACTACTAAGAATAAAACCTTTGATATTTAACATGCCCTCTCTTTACTTATATATTATCTATTTATATTTATAAACGTTGTACCTTATAGATGTCTCAAATATACGTCTTTGTTCTGTCTGTCAACCGAAAACACCAGACAAACATCAGTTCAGGTCAGTCATCGTTTTTATTATGAGATACAGCATGCGATCCATGACTCCTTCTCCACTGGAAGGCTGTAAAGCATCAACTAACTCACACATTCCAGACATGTTATATGTGTTTTGGCTACAGGGACTGTCTCACATTGTGCTTCCTTGACTTGTAATCATTCGTGTGGGACATTAGATGAAGCAGGACTACTCACTGGGGGTGGATTATCTGGAAGTAGAACGTTTTTTTTCCACAAGTCACTTTATATTTGAATATTTAATTGAGAAAAATCCTTGGAATTAATTTGGCCAAGTGAATTATACGTTTCTTCAAATGTCCCACTGTTCTCTGGAAGATCATCTAGTGTCAAAACCGCCTCTCAAACAAACCAATAGCAAAACGTCAATGAAAAAAGTACCGTGAAAGTTCTGGCTCCTGATCAAATCATTTTGGTTTTGGTTGTCCGACGGTTCGGTCAGGATCTGGTGTGCTGAGGCTCTCAGAGCTTGTGCTGCTTCACATTTATTCCCATACTCGATTAACCAACCCAGATTTGGGTTTAAATCATTGTTCTTACATATTCAGGTTATATTCAAGCGTGACAAAGACATTTAAAGCTGCACTAATTCATATTTTACATTAACAATGGAGGAAGACATTCAAAGAACCAAACCATAGACTGATTATCAGAAGTGGACGTAGTCTTCATGACCCATTGGTTTGTGGACTACAGTTTTGAGGCCTCGGGTTTTTGCATTTTGGCCGTCCAGTGAACAAAAGTGACCATATTTGGACTGCGGTGTAGCCCTGTGTGGATCTGACGAACACAAGCAGCAGAGCAGCAACCTTACTGGATCTGGATCATTCTAGTTCCTGGTAACAAAGGGGCGTTGCCCCCTGATGGCCAGCAGAGAGAATGCAAATTAAAAACTTGCTGCCTGAGCCAAACCGACAGAGACTTATTACCCCACCCTGCATTTCTCAGCTCTACGGAGCTTTTTAGTCTATGATGAACAGGTTAATTTTTGTTTTCTGGCCTGCAAAATCAATTTTATAATGCAGCTTTAAATTGACATTTAAATAACAATAAAAAACAAACAAACATCACAGCTCTTTTGTACTACCAGTAAATACTTGGTCAGTATGTATCAGATTAACTGTAAGGACAGCTCACAAATGAAAGTCAATCTGAAGATAGATTCATTCTTGTAGTGCGATTGTTCTAAAAAATGTAGACTTTAGGACTTGAAAGCACTCTGAACTAAACTTTGAGCTGACTGTGACTCGAGGGAAAGTCTCGTTTCAAGCTGTTGAGCAGAATGAAGCGCTGATTAATTGTCTTCTTATTTGATCGAACACCCCGGTACTTCAGCTTTCATCCTCGGTGCTGTAAATAGCTTTAAATAACGTGTGCTTGGTGAATAGGAATGGATAACATCAACGTCACAGTATAAATGGCTGGCTGCAATCTTGCATAATTATGCACTAACTCACATCTGTCATTATGATTTCAAAATGGAGATATTGCAAGCAGACAGCAACACACACACACACACACACACACACACACACACACACACACACACACACACACACACACACACACACACACACACACACACACACACACACACACACACACACACACACACACACACACAGCAGCAAAGACAAGTAGAAGAAATAAAAACATCGTCTTCGATGACAGAAAATGGAAGATAAACTGACTTAATGCTGCATGTTAGCTCACTGGCAGACCGAAAACAGCAAGTGTTTGAAATGTTAAGACTTAAATACCAAGAAAAAACAACTATATTTGCCTCATTTTGAGAAGTCTGCACACAAAACCAGAGTTTTTGAAATCAATACGATGGGAAGACAATCAAAAACCTCACTATGAAATAATACAGCTTTAAAAGCTGGAGGAGGAAGTACTGCAGACCCCTGTTTGAGTCATAGAGACGGGCATGAGACCAGGCAGGAAGCCAAGCATGGAGGCAGAGAGAAAGAAACACCACGCAGACACATTCAATCCTTGCAGGACAGAGGACTCCGTCTGTGCTCAAATACAGTGCAGGAAAAGACTGCAAGCAAATCACCCACAAAGTGTGACAAAGCTCTCCGACCGCCTCGCTGTCCCTGCTGACAACAGTGTGCTCGTCATCAGTACACACTACAACACTGGTGCATGCTGCTGAGCAGGACAGTAGGCACACCGACACACAGGCATTTATGAAAACAGTATGTGTCAGGGACCTCTCTCACTACTGACTATTATGAATCAGCTGGAGTGTGTAATAAATAAAATTCAACTTATTTGAAGCCATACTCTTCTTAGCGCACCAATAATATATACGTGCTTACATGGTTGATTATGGTAAGGTAGCAAAGACCTTTATCAGTGCAGTAGCAATAAGACGGTTAACTGATTCCTCAATCAAGAAAAAATAAATATTATATTAATTCACTTCAGAGGTTTTCTGACACTACACCCACTTCAGGTACGACTGAGACAACTACCCCCCACCCCCATGATAATCATGCTCAAACAGGACGTGTCATTTTGTTATGGACAAAGCCAGTTAGCTGTGGGCTGAATGTTGATATTTGTTTACATTTTATCAAATTGTTATCATTAAACATGTGCTGAATTAGCTATAAGCAGTTCCTGTTAGCAATGGGTTAGTAGTTCTATGATTTCTAGGTGGATTTATAGCAGTTTATCTGTGATGGAGATTATGAACTACACGTCAAAACAAGAGTTATAATTCCGAGAAGGCGTTATGATTCGTCACGCAAATTGTAGCTCACGTCTCCCATGTCCCTCTGTGTCGTTTAAAAACCTCTGTGTTGGATCAGTGTGTTGTGGACTGTTGGACAAAACATGTTGTTTAATATGTTCATTTTATAAACTTGACTATTAATACAAATAATGAGCTGATTATTAATCAGTGATAAAAAACAAAATAACAGCCTTGATGCCGTTTGGCTTCAATGTTCAAAAAAGGTTGAGCTGGCTTGTGTTCAGATCCCTTAGTGGTTTTCTGTAACGGTGAGCAGTAACACAGCGTGGCAGGGTGGAGGGCGTGAATGTGTAGCCTGTTTAGTGTCTGCACGTCTTTTTTCACCTGCATAGCACAAACTACTTGAAATCACTGCACCCTCTACGTCTTAGAGAGTGAAAACCTAATTATAGTGATAATAAAAAACACAAATTCCACAACCATAAAATCTATTGTTTTACGCATTGTGTAAACAAACACAAAAAACAGCTGCTTTTGTATATGATCGAGCTTATCTAGTAAGAAGATGCTCAGGATTCAACTAAAACAAGCTTCTACACCAAACTAGACAGCATGAAGCAAACAAAGTGTTATTAGATCATTGAGATCAACAGTAGCCATTAAAATATCTGGGTCTAACAAAAGATTCAACTACAGACGCCTGCAGCTCATTTCTTAGACTGTCAATGTTTCTAGAGCCAAAGCTGTAAATGAAGAAGTGAGAGCAGCTCTGGACTCTGCCTGCAGTACGGTCAAATGCTGGATCAAGTTATTATCATTCTTATCCATTCAGAAAGGCAGGGCAGTCACATTAGTTAGCCTTTTCTATGTAAACTACAAATATTAGAATCTCCACTCAACTAATGCACTAAACCACACACTTGCACTGTTAAAAGATTCATGTTGCAGTGCATCAACAGTGGCAGTGTGGCTTTAAATAGTGGATTAATGCAGATGGTCATGTCAATAAAGTCTGTTGTACGACATAAACGTCACATCCCCTCATTTATCAGTCATCCCTTAACTTTGCCTCTGTGCTTCACCGTTATATTAGCTGTGGAGGTTTCGTAGTCATGTCTCTGAAAGGGATTTATGACTATAAGCCGTTATTAATGAGCGTTGAGACAGCTCCAGCTACTTCTGGGCTGAGGAGACAAGGCAGGGCTGACCTTTGGAAGTTAAGATCGGTTTTCAACACGCCTCCTCTAAATATTCAGGACTACACTCACACAGCAACACAAACGACGATAAGTTCAAGCTCTCCTCACAGCACTTAAACCACAGAATTTAAGGCCGGTACTCAATATTTGATAACATGAAGTAAACCTGTGGTGAGTTTGTTCCTGCAGAGACAGTCAGTAAACATACGGCAGCCCTGCCACGGAAACTACAAACACTAGCATGTGTTTGTCAGGACTGAATCCTACACAGAGATGCTAAAGATATAACCAATGGAAGTCAATTCAATTCAGATGCCTTAAAAGGAATATCTCGACATTATCACAGATCAGTTTTATAAACCAGGTCTGTGAAATAATATGCGACAAATGATGAAAAAAATATTTCGTAAGTTCTTTAGTTTTCAACTTCTTCCCACTGCTGACAAGTAAGTGACAAAGCTCCCCATCTCGCTGACATACCACAGATCGCCAATTCAAAAGTGCTGTATAGACAAGTGGTTGGAGGCCAGTCATGTTCCACTCAAGGCCGGCGACGCTCTCGAGTGGAAACTTTGGAATTCACATTTCAGGCACATACAAATAAAGTTGGTAGAAAAATATGGGATTTTTTTGTAGCTCTTGAGGTCAACAAAATTGCAACTTTGCCCCTTTTTGTTGCAGAATTTACATTTTTTTCTTAGAGGGGAAGGAAGAACACATTATTTACTAAAAAATAGGTCTCACACAGAGGAAGATTTGTATGTCCAAAAGCTTGACATATTTTCTTATTTCATATGAACATCAATTTTCCCTCACCTACTGATTCACATCACCCATTCAGACAGAGCACGCCTCTCGAGTCATTGTGCTCTACAACATGAACTGTTAACATAAACTCTGGAACTTTTACAGGAGAGATAACTCATTCTTCTGCTTTCAAAAGAAAAGTCAGATCCAGAGGCAAAAAAACACAGGCTTGTTCAATACAGATCAATGGAGGTTTGGTTGCTACTGCATTGCTTAGCGGTGTGGGACCATGCAGCTTATGCTAGCAGATATTAGCAAACTCATGAAGCATCTCCAATTGTGTGACTGTCAGAATTACTTAGCATTTTAGCTAAATTGTAAACAGTAGGGATAAATGCATGCAAAGCAGTTGTTGATGCCAAACTGTGGTTTAGCATATTTAGTATTTAGCTTTTTAGCATTTAGCTAATGCTACCAGTTTAGCATTTACTGCAGCTAACACCAGCTTTGGCATAACACCGCTGTTGTCACTTGTAGTTGCAATGTGGCCACTGTTCAGTAAAAGTCCTTTAACAAGAGTAGAGCTAAAAATGACGAATGACCTTCTGAAGAAGCTTAAATAGACGATGGCTCCATCTTGTTGGCTCCTAAAGTCTGGTTTTGTTACTGGATGAGAGTCTCACCGTGAGACTTTCTGCTAGACGGGCATTATTCTCTAAGGCATCTGCGACGGCTTGGGCTACTCAACCCGTCGTTCTAGCAGCATTTTGGTTAGTTAGCTAGCTTGAATGTCAACGGGCACTTGTGTTGAAATGATCTAACTTTTCTGTATGACGGAGTGGGTTTGATGATGTCCACTGTTATCACACAGTGTGGAACCAGGAGAACACAGTGTGGAACCAGGAGAACAAAACCATTTCTGGCTCAACAACAATAGCTTCCACAGTAAAAGTACCAAGCTTGCAGACTCTTCGTGGCCGCTATCCAACGGATTTACGCTTCTTCGTCTTGGTCAAACTGTCTCACTGCCCTGATTTAACTAATACAACATAACAGAATTATATTGTTGTTGGTTCCAACATATTTCCATTTCACATTTTAGTCACATTATTGATTCAGAAAACGTGTCATTCCTGAAACAGTTCTGTGGGTAACAAACAGGCAGTCTACCCATCAATCCACTGCTTCATGCACAAACTCATCCAAAGATTAAAGCTATCAGTTCAAGATTGTAACATTACACGTTATCGGTCTACTTGGTACAGTAGCCACTGCACAATCTCTGCTCATGTTGCATTTGCATAGTACCACACAGTCTTTAAAGCCGCTTTGTGAAGGATTTCAAAATGTCCAACTTTGGCGAAGGCGACTCATAAACTGGGCCGATTTTCACCTGGATTGTCCCCGTTTTCTACACGGCTTCAAACTCCTCTTTCCATGTACATTGGCTACTGTATATCTGCATCTTCTAGTGTGTCAATGAAACTCTTACCCCTCCACTATGATTCCAATTACACCATGAAGGTCAAATGAAAGTGTATTTGACTTTAGTTTGAAGATATTTTCTGTTGGGGATTCTGCGATTTTCATTCATGCCCTTTCAGTGTCAAAACAGAGAAATCACCATTTGTCCTCGTAAGCGGGCGCATAGTCATGTGATAAAAATATTCTCTGAGTATGTACAGTTGTAAATAACAAGCTACAAAGCACAAGGCTACAGGACAGGGCACTAGGGGCCCTCGGCTTGTTCAGATAATGGCAGGGCGTGTGAAAGCTGGTGGAGGGGTCACCACAAACCATTTCTCCCTGATAACTGAGGACCTGTGCATCCCCTTGTACCTCCCATTAAATGCTCGACACAACAAATAAAAATGTCTTTGACAGACTACCATTCAAAGCATTTGGAGATAAGTGTTACCCTGCTACACGTTTTTTATCACATACCGGATTCACTGATGAGATAAAGTGTCTAATAATATTTCTACAAAGATTCTCTTACGCTTCATCCGATAAAAGCTTTTGCTCCATCCACCCACATCAGAGACGATTTTACTTGTCACATTCTTTCAGTGTGGTCATTTCTATGAGTGAATGAGAGTGAAATGTAAGCTATAGGAGGAAATGCTGCAGGCAGACCACAGACCTGTAGCCCCGAGTCAATAAATGAGATAGGGGCACGCTGAAGCACTCGATGGATGTGCACCGGTTAGGCGTTACATGTCGTTCAGACTGGAGGCAGCAGAAATAATGCGCTCCTCACATCCGAGTTCAATTTACACCCTGCATTAAACACAGACTTACTGTAGAAAACCACATGAATGACATGCAGAACTTTTAACTCCACTCGTTAATAACTCATCACTTCAACTCAAACTCTTTGTGTTGGCTGTTATTATTTACAAATGGAGGAAATAACTTCTATGGTGGTCCAAGCAGTTGTGTGTGTTTTTTCATGCAAACAGAGCAGAGGTGTAAATTGAGATTTGGACTTCACTGCACAGTCTGGTACAAGTAACCTCTTTTATAGGCGCTGAGCGGGTAGAAGGTGGCCACAACAAACTTCCCGTCAAACGTGCGGCCCGTCAGCAGCCTCTGGGCCTCTTTGGAGTCACTGGCGTTGGCGTACTCTACGAACACCTGATGGTCACACACAGGACATGTTGATGAGTTTCGTGGGTGATTGACCAATTCAATGAACATAAGCTCCACCATGGATGTCCACTAGATTTGGCTGCGGCACACACAAGGATTTTCAAACAGCAGCCACATTTTATATGTTGTTTCATGTGTTTAAGAACTTGGTCAGTGGCCCTATGATTTAAAGTATGTTGACTAGGTACCCCTCTAGTATTACTTTATGATGTACATCAATGATGTATGTATTATGTTAGGTTAGTATATTTACAACAAATGTATGATAAAATAAGTCAACATGGACTCATTAACATGGGACACAAAGAGCTGCCTCTGTGTGTGCAAGAGTCTTCATTAAGTTTGGAGTGCTACGACACAGTGGACGGCGCTCTAGATTAATTAAATGTTATTTTCTACGCCGATAACTCCCCAAACCGCTTACATTTTTAATTGAATTGAAACATGTTTGAAGATTGCTGGTTTATATAACAACAGTCTAACCTGTCCTTTCCCGGGGTTCTCCTTGGGGATGAGCAGGGAAACCACCGAGCCATACTTCTGGCACTCCTCTTTCATGTCCTCCAGGATGTCTGGGAGAAACAATGATGGACATTTTGACTTATGGTTATATTACTTGGAGAAAACAGGAAATCATAATTGAAAAGTTATTTCAGACAGAAATGAAATGGCGTTGTACCTTCATACTCTTCTTCATTGTGCAGATGGCTGTCATCAATCAGGTTGAGCAGACGCAGGACGGGAGTGGGCAGCAGAACCAGGTCCTCAATGTGAGGAGCTGAAACACACACACAGACACACACACGGGCACACACACGGACACACACACGGGACACACACACGGACACACACACACAGACACACACACGGACACACACACGGACACACACACGGGCACACACACGGACACACACACAGACACACACACACACACACACACGGACACACACACGGGCACACACACGGGCACACACACTGGGCACACACAGACACACACACGGACACACGGACACACACAGACACACACACAGTATCTATGATATTTCTATGGTAAATATAGTAGACTCTGGGACGTGTTAATGTTGGAGGACATAATCGACACATACCAAAGGGAATACTGAAGAATGGGCTCAGCAGGGCAGTTTCAGCAGTGCACCTTTGCTTTGGGTCGTTGAGAAGCATGCTGCAGACGCAAAGTAAAGTTAGTCCGATGGAACAAAATCACTATAGACAACATTCCTGTACTGACACACGTAAGCAGGTTCAGTTAAACTGCACAGCAGTCACGTCCAAGTGGCCTGAATTCCCAGCTATGTGTGAACGTACCTTTTGATAAGGTCTCTGAGGTGATAGACAGGGATGGCAGGGCACACCACACTGTTGCTGGCAAAAAGATGGTCTACAATGGCTGCCCTGTTATCCTAAATAAGTGGAAGAAAGATTGAAGAGTACATTTTTTTGCAACTAAGGTTCTGATTTATTGGATGTTTCCTGACTGAACAGTTTCAAAAAATTAACAAACTTCTTTTATTTGTTAAATGAAATCCTGTGGTGTGAATTTAAATTAAAAAATGATATCTTTCCTTTTACTTTATGTTTGACTATTATCTACTGGAACACCATGAAATCAATCCACCCTGAGCGGAGCTTTGTCATACCTTCCACTTCTGCGAGCGGACGGTGTCTTTGAGTTTGATTCCTGAGAACATCTCCAACAGGATGATGCCCAGGCTCCACATGTCCACGGCGGCCGTGCAGCCCAAGTCACCCTCCACCCCGGCCTGAGCGAGGCTGTTCTGAAGCTCGGCCTCTGGAGCACGGTACCCGTCTGTCTGGATGTACTTGACATCCTGGAGGAGGTGACGCAGGGAGAGAGTTAGAAAAACAACACTCAGTTACACTTGTTATGACCTTTTAAATTCCGAGGTCATCCACCTGGTTTCCCTCTTTGAAGCTGAGGCCAAAGTCGATGAGCTTGAAGCACTCGTCATCAGCGCTCCAGAGGATGTTGCGTGGCTTGAGGTCGGCGTGGACGTAGCCTTCCCTGTGAAGGAAGGCGAGAGCCTCCAAGATGTCTCTGGCACAGTGCTGGACGAGCCACATGGAGTGACCCTGGTGGACTCTGCCAACAAATACCATACTATGATGTTAAACAGAAAAGCTCAAGCTCTCCTACATAGACGAAGGCTTAAGCAGTAACTGCAGCCACCAACATTCATTACATTAACTTTTCATTAGTAAGAAACAGAGCCTGATTTAAAAGATACACAACACAAAAATATATCTGTTTATGTATTTATTATTTATTTATGCAGGTAGACCTTATAATTTATGATCATCTTATTTAAGATTATTTGATTGTTTTTCACTCAAACAAGATGTGTAGTATCTTAGTGCAATTAAAATATTTGTTTCTTAACCAAATGTAAGGCGATACCAGTATATTTAAGTGCCATTGTTTAAGTTTTAAGCATATTCTGATGATTGAGAATGTTTTTTTTCTTAATGCAATTTTCCCAGTAGGTTGAGCTGTAACGTAACATTTTAACGGCCGTAACGTCATGCAGGTTACTTT
The DNA here is from genome assembly GCA_029853015.1 of Chelidonichthys spinosus. NCBI lineage: Eukaryota > Metazoa > Chordata > Actinopteri > Perciformes > Triglidae > Chelidonichthys > Chelidonichthys spinosus. The sequence goes on from CM056826.1 coordinate 5,521,581, forward strand.
TAAAATCCACATTACTGAACACTGATCATACCATTCTATACTTGTCTGATTGTTCCCTAACAACATTATGGGACAAATACCACATTTGTGGAGAATTTTTGGGAAGCTGGTCCAATTCAAAGGGTCAGTTCACCATCAAGTACTTTTTTCTTCTTCAACTGTATTGTCATTTTGGAGGCTGCAGTTCATGCTGCTGTTGAACTGTATTGTTATACTGACACTTATTTGTATTATTTTCTCCCAACCATTTATATCAAGGGTCGACCGAATATCAGAAATGTCTCTCTGTATAATGCAACACATTTGAGCAGCACTATAAACTACACATTCCAAGAAAAAAACCTCATTATAACCTTCATGAAGGAGTAGATTTATGTGTAGCTAATAATCCTGCAACGGAGTGCATGGAATGTTGAACATTCAGGTGTAGGAAATTACATAATGTGTTGCTGCTTCATTTCACCATCACTATTCAGTACTTTGAGACTCCATTGCTCTCCATTGTACTGGGGAGGCAACAGACATATCAGAGAATGATATCGCAAAACCTGGACAAATACAACTGAAACTACCTGCATGCCAACACAGCATTGGTAGATTTTCTTTCTTTTGGGGAATTTGGGTGAACATGGAAGGTTGTTTTAAAATAATTTACACAAAATATCAACCTTACTTATCAGCAACATATCTAAAAATATGAATTCTGGCTTTCAGAAACACACATTGGAAAAGAAGGTGATTCCCCTATTATTAGTAGTAGCATACATGGTTCGGCAGGGGATGATGCTTAAATAATAATAATGAATTTAATTTATAGAGCACATTTTAAAATACAGGGTAAAAACAACTACAGCACACAATAAAAACTCAATTCACATAAAAGAACCATGCAATTTTGAACTGGGATGAATCAAACCATGAACAAAATAGACCCAAGTTTTAAAGTAAATAAAAATAGAGACAAGATTTGAGTTAGGATTTAATTATTTAAAATGAAATGAAATGAATGTGCTTAGGGAAGGTAGAGAGGAAGAGGTTAGATTTAAAAACAGTGTGCAAATGCAACACATTGAGGTGGAGCCACTCTGATGAACTGGCAACACGGCCCAGTCAAAGTTATATTGTGTGAGAAACAGGGGCATCACTTTACTTACCTACCCCCCTGGGTACCACTGATGCCTCTCACCAGCAGATCAGACACGCTGACGTCCAGGAGCTCCAGGAGAAGACAGCGGGTGGCAACACCCATGCAGCTGTGGTTGGTGAACACCCCGTACAGTGTCACTGAGGGGAGAAAGACTGTCATTACAAACAGCTAGGCAGTTGCATTTCTATCATTTACTTTAAAGAAAACACAACCCTCCTACTAGACAACACCATTTTACACACAGTTTGCACATGACATGTAAAAGCCTGGTGTTGAACTGAAACCATGTTTTATGGGTTAGCATATACAGAATTAAAAATCAGATCACAATGATCAGTAAATGGCCTGACAGAATAGTCTACCTGGTGTGTATCACAGATCTCAAACCAGCTACTGTTAAATCTACATTTCTTTGAATGGAATTTGGCTCCATGAGAGAGCAACACATACGGGTTTGAAAACAGTCAGCCATGAGCTTGTTAGCCTTCAGGAAGTCATTTCATCTCCACATCAGATTTGAGTAAAATAATGTTGTTACCGATGTTTTTATGTCCCTGGATGTCTTCCAGCACGGACCTCTCCTTGTGGTACCCGTAATCTCCTCCCTGCGTGTCGGCCTGGAACTCCTTGACAGCGGCGGTGGCGGTGGCTCGGCCCGAGCTGACCCGGTACACCGAGGCCGAGACTCCCTGGCCGAGCCGGGACTGGACGGTCCATATCTCGCCGAAGATCTCGAACAGCACCGGCTTCATGCCCTGGTCTACGCCACCCTGTGACGGCTTGATGCCGTCTGGACGCGGTGCCTGTACCTTTGCGGTCGGCTCGGAGGAGCCGCAGTGAGCCATGGGCGACGGGAGACGGCAGACAGGAGGAGAGGAGCCAGCTAGTTGACAGGTAGGAGCAGCTGCAGGAGCATTGCGAGCAAACCAGGCTCTGTCAGCGCCACATACAAACTACCAGGACGCGTCAACGACAGCTAGCATACAACCCAGCTACACCCGCAGCCTCGTTAAAACCAAGCACAGAGCAATACCTGTGCATATTACACTACTGTTACTTTACTGTGCCATTTACTGTTAATTCGAGCTCGTCTGACCAAAAGTTAGCTAACTTAGCTGCTCGTAATGGCTAAACTAGCCACTGAGCTCCAGTACAAAAACAAACCACTTCCACGACACGCAGGAAAAGGCTTCCCCCATAATACGGAAACTGCTTCGGATATAATAACTTAAAAAGTGTGTGAGTTTTAACTGCAGTAAAGTTTTGTCCAAGTTAGTTGTGGCTCAGGTTGTTGATATCAACCTTACTTCCGTCTCAGCTTCTCTCCCTGCAGGTTTGCGGCTCATCTTCTCCTGCAGTCTGCCCCCTGCCGGTAAGGCGGGTCACAGCAGTTGTTTTTTTTTTTTTTTTTTTTTTATTGTACCACAAATCCAAAACAGCAACAACCAGCACATTTCACACCATCGTGATATATTTTCTTTCTTTCGATTTCTTTTTATGATGCATCTCTATTTTGGATTTTTGAGAATTGTTCTTTCAAATATTTCAAACAAATTCCTATTTGCATGATACAGTTGTAATGTGTAATGTGCTTCATTACTTATATAAAATGGGGAAACGACTTTCCTTCATCGATGCAGAATCGTTCAAAGCATCGCAATGCATCATAGAATCGATTATTTCTCCCATAAATTAGTATTACAAAACAGTATATTGATCTTCATCAACATAATTTCTCAAATTCTTGTCTGGTCATATATTTTCAAGCTGGGCTTTGTATTATATAATATCTTGTATTGGTGTTGAGTTGAGACCCCCATGACTGTATTATAACCGGCCACATTAATAGAAGCAGCAGTGTCTCCAGATTTCAAGCATCTCTCTATTATCTCCTCGTGACGCCCGGCGAGTGTTTTCACCGGAAATAGAGGAATCCGCATCCCGGAAAGGGAAACGTCAGAAAAGATGAGGTGGTGTTTTTGAACATTTGGCAGAAAACAGCACTCTCTTGCACACTTGTCCTGCTGAGGAGTAGCACGACGACTACGAGAAGAGGTCCTTGTTTGAAGCCGCAGCGTTTACAGCCTTGAAACAGTAAGTCCGTGACCGGAGAGCCGCTGCTCACCTGCGTGTCCTGTCCCAGCCGAGCGGAACCGCTCATGCAGTCACATGTCAGAGGTCCTTATACAGATGTTGCTACGTCGTTTGTGTTTTGGATACAAGCGGGTGAGTCGGTCGGTAACTTTGGACGCCGGTTAGTGACGCACAGTGTGGTCTGAGGATGTGTCTCTGGAGAAGCTAAAGCTAAGCTAGCTGTTATTTAACTAGCCGGAGAGGTGACTGGGTTTTAACGGGCCGTTGGTTTTGTTTTCCCAGCTCAGTCACACGACACAATGACCGCAGAGTGAGCCCGTCGTTCAATGTTAGTACTTAATTTCCACAGACAGCATCGCCCGTGCTTACTAGCGCAGGCTGCTAACGTTGCGAGTGAACGTTGAGTGTTAACGTTTCGCAGTTTCTCACGTTTTTGGGTGTCAGAGCTGCTGGGTGACTGAGCGCGAGGTCAACCGCCGAGGTGTGGCTGTCGCGCGTGACTCTCCAGGAAACAGACAGACATACATACGTGTAGACAGACAGACAGACATGCAGACAGACAGACCTCCGCATCTCTGGAAATAGTTTCTTCAGCTATTTCACAATGAACTGGTGCTTTGCATCACTTTGGGTTTGATTCTTATCGAAGTGTTTTCCCAGTTGCCATGTGCAGTGACTAATGCCTTATCTTCATTTAAGTAATTGCATGTAATCGATGTCTCCATTAGAGCATCCTGGAGATTGTTATCAGGTTACAAGGTTAAGTCTGTGGACTCTTGAGGGAAATGTATGTTGGCACTTCTTCCTTACTTTGACAGTCAGGCCTGTTTTGTCTCAAACTAAGTGACTGTGCAAACCTCTCTGTTAATGGTGCCCAGTAGATGTGAACGAGGTGGACACTAGATAAACTGATGTCGTCATCAGCATCTCAAGTCTCCTCACAGCAATGCAATTGTACTGACAGTCAAATTCTTTACAATATGTTCTATTGTGGTACAGTACTTGTATGTATTCATTTAATTTCCTGTCTCGTCTAGCTTGACAAACTGCTTGTGTGGAACTTTCTCTTCCCAGTGATGTTTTACTTCACAGCCAGTTACTCCCATGGCGGCCTGTTTGCTTGTTGCATGTCTCTGTTACAGTTTGTGAAACAGTGGAAAATAAATATATCCTGTGTCGCACACTTGCAGTATAATTAGAAGCGAATGAGAGGGGCATACCGTTGTTGTTACTGCAGCTTTAAACATCCGAGTAACCAAGCAGCTCCGCTCACTGACTGAATCATGCTCTCCTTTCAAGGTGCTTCTGAGAGGCATGAATGACTTTGCAGTTCTCAACACGGGGAGGAAGATGCCCCTCCTCGGACTGGGCACATGGAAGAGCGAGCCCGGGAAGGTAGAGGCTCTTATATCCTCTTTCTTTGGCTTAAAAGCAGGCTTCTTAATCTGATTTCTCTATTACTGATGAATTGCATAAAACAGCTGCTCTGTGTCTCTGCCCATTGAGTTCCACTTCTCCCCAGCCTCTGTTCAAATGCAGAAGTCTATCTGTACTGTTGTACATTAAAGCTGCACTAATAAATCTTAAATCTTCTCAGAATTCTCACCAGCTCCTGTCAGCTCAACAGAGCATATTTACTCTCAACTCACTGTTTTTGCTTCAGTCTCGTCAGTGCTCTCATAGAGAGCCCCCTTCCAGGAGACCCCCACCCCCCACCCCTTTTCTGAAATAATGTTCGGCAGTCAATGGCAAGAGACAAATACCCTTTTGATCCCGATGTGGTATGAGTTACACGTGTCATCTCTCGATTTAAAAGATAATTTTACACGTCAAGAAAGTTGCATTTTGTAGTAGGGATATAATGTATAAACATACCTTAAAGTGGCGTCTCTCTATGAAGCCACGTTAGCTAGCTATTGCGTGAGAAGTAGTTCACTGAGTGGTAAATGATGCTACGGCAAAGTGCGGCTTTCTTGACTGGCAAAACTAACTTTTAAATTGACAAACGTGTTATTCATGGTACAATTCAAACGGGATCAAACAAATGTTATACCCTCAACTTCCTTACTTTGCAATTAGCAGGTGAAAGTAACAAATATCGAGCCAGATATTGCCCCAGGTATTGGTGGAGACCAAACAGCTTAAATGCTAACATTGCCCTGTAACGGCTCGATGTTTACATTGGCAACTCTTTACCAACACGTTTTGCTGTATCATTTCTGCTGCCCCAAATTGGCCAAAACATAATGACAGATACATGTGTGACTATACAATACCATTGGCCAACAGCTGTCCTGTTTTCCCCGTCACAGGTCAAACAAGCTGTTATTTGGGCATTGGAGGCTGGGTATCGCCATATTGACTGTGCAGCCATCTACGGCAATGAGGTTGAGATTGGAGAAGCCTTACAGGAGACGTTCAGCCCCGGGAAGGTAAAACTGCTTCCACACATTGCATTAGAAGCTCAAAGTATATGAAACGATATGTGACATGCTGTCTGTAAACCAGGCCCTGAGACGAGAGGACGTGTTCATCACGTCCAAGCTGTGGAACACCCGACATCACCAAGAGGACGTGGAGCCAGCCCTCCTGAAGACCCTGAAGGACCTGAAGCTGGAGTACCTGGACCTCTTCCTCATCCACTGGCCCTACGCCTTTAAGTGAGCTCATCCTCCACCAACTCTAATAATGACACGATTAACTATCCTGTTTCTCAACTTGCTGTACTTTCTCAAGACAACTCATTTTGAAAGTATTTTTATTTTTAAGGAAAACTACAGTTCAGTCTGTTCTTAGTTGCTTTGAATCCTTCTTTATCTCCTAGACAAGGGGATGATCCTTTCCCCAAAAAGGAGGACGGCACCTTGCTGTATGATGACATAGACTACAAGCTGACCTGGGCTTCCATGGAGAAGCTGGTGGAGAAGGGTCTCGTCAGATCTATCGGCCTGTCCAACTTCAACAGTCGGCAGATCGATGACATTCTGTCAGTCGCCAGCATCAAACCCACCGTCCTACAGGTACAGGACGTTTGTGATGACACGTTTATAAACACCTCCTGTAACATGGATGACACTGGTGTCGTTGTGTTTGGTTGGGCAGGTAGAGAGCCACCCCTACCTGGCCCAGGTAGAGCTGCTGGCCCACTGTCGGGACCGGGGCCTGGTGATGACGGCCTACAGCCCTCTGGGCTCTCCTGACCGGGCCTGGAAACACCCAGATGAGCCTGTTCTGCTTACGGAGCCTGTGATTGCAACCCTTGCTGAGAAATATAAAAAGTCCCCAGCTCAGATTATCCTCAGGTGATTCTACTCTTCATTTAACTGATGAGATTGTACACCAGCATGTAGTTGACACTTTGCTAAGCCCCGCCTCCACATCAAGCTACCATGGAGCCCATGCTCTTTTAACCCCTCTCCCTGCACAAATATTATATCATTTTGTAAAACCAGAAAGGGGTGTCAGAGAGCAGCACACAGAATGGTCTGCAATATGCATTGAACTGATACAGCAGCAAACGGGTTAAAAAGATAAAGACAGCTTCTTACGCTGAATGATCCTGATCAGTGTAAATAAACGGGCTCCTTTTTATTTAACCAGAAACAGCAACTACATCGCTCTCGCCCAATCTGTTTTGCTTTAAAACTGGTTTTGGGCGTCTCTTAGGAAAGACCCGAACGTAAACAAAAAGGTCTATCTGTAGAGAGCCTTTATTTTATTAACTCTTACAGATTGTGTTTACATTCAATAGCTAGCGTAGCATAGAGGTGTTGATGCACTGTAAGGCTGTAACATTAGCTACTACTAATGTTAGCTTCACTAGTTTATTTTTAGGTGGAAACATAACTCGTGTACTTGAATGTAACTCTCCTTTCAACCTCACTGGGTAAGGAGTAAAACTACTGCACATACTCGCTCGAAATCCAGTTTCACACAAAACTAAATTATGCTACGACAAACTGTAAACCAGGATTTAGGAACAGCCAATTGAATGTACTTTTTTTTAGCAACAACACACTTTTTCACGGGACACTTTAAATATTAGATATCTTCAAATTAAAAATTTTTTTTTTTAAGATTAAAACAATAGAAAGTCTAAATAGTCTTAATCCAGTGGTTAGGCTCTCACATGTTGGTGATCACGATACATCCATCTGCTTTACGAAATAGCACTTTAATGCTGTCAAACGTTGGTTTGCATTGAAAAGGTTTGCTTCTGTATTTAATATTTTAAAACAGATTCCATGTAGCATTTAAGTTTGAAATGTTATTTATATCGATTCTGTTGTTGTTATTGGAGGTTAACAAAGGAGGAAAATAACAGTGCCATGACAGTTGAATATGAACTATTCCTTACATTAAATGCAGTGAGCAGTTTCCATACACATGTAACTGATGCTGTGTGTGAATTGATTTTTTTTGGACTCGTGCAACAAGCTGTTAACATAAAAGCGATACAGTGCAGTATTCTGAGCACATGCACAACACTCTCACACTAAACATAATGGAGTGACTTTTAAATCAGGCTCTTTTTTCACTTCTCGACCATGATAGAGAGCTAGACAGCTTTTTCAAGTCACTCGTGATGATGTTTACAATTATCGTGATAATGGAAATTGACTACGATCAATTTATTGTGAGTATTTTTTTTTTTTTTTGCTGTAATATTCTGACTAGTGACGGTACATTTGAGCAGGTGTGTTGTGTTGGCAGGTGGCAGACACAACGAGGAGTGGTGACAATCCCCAAGAGTGTGACAGAGTCCCGTATCAAAGAGAACATTCAGGTAAATTTCACTGGAGCAATTTATTTCCAAAACACACAGCTTTTTTAAATTGGCTTAATGAGATTTTCTTGAATTTATCTCATGAAGGTCCCATTTTTGCCTACGAGTACTTCAAAGCTTATTTTGCAAATACTCTGCACATGTGTAATATATCTAGTTTTGTTATGCGGGTTGTGAGGTGTTCATAACATTGTTTTTGTCGTTGTCGTCAGGTGTTTGAATTCACGCTCGACCCAGAGGAGATGAAAAGTATTACAGCTCTAAACAAAGGCTGGCGCTACATTGTACCAATGATCCAAGTAAGTGGACTTTATCTACGGGATCATGGTATTGATGATGTTATGTTTAATTTTTCCAGCGTAATGGAAAACTTAATGTCCGATCAGCTCATTGATTGTAAGAGAAACTATACTGTATTGTCGGCTGTGATCGGAACAAAGCGAGTCGAGAGCCCTGCACTGTGACGCTGCAGTCAGGGGTGAGTGAGTTTTCAGTCATGACGGTGGATTATGTCTTATCAGGGCAGATCACCATGGTAACTCATGCTGCACACATAACTTGCTCTGGAGCATATTGTCAAGATGAGAGTTCAGCGCGTACACAGGCACCGCTGGCTGACCACACAGAGATGGATGCAGCACGGATAGTGAGATAATATTACACAAACAAGAAGACAGTAAAGTCATAATCCAGACTTGTGTTAATTGATAGACTTATCATATTGTTATCTGAGTATAATTAGCCACATGAGTGTATATTGTGATGTCAGTTGTGTTGTGTTGATGTATGTTATGGTGTGTAACCTGTATGCATCTTACCGGGTGATTATAATGAAACCTTCATACTGCTCTGAATTAGGTTTTTAAAATAATGCTATTTTTTCATTTGCTCCAAGTCTGTTTCACATCACTGGGTTGCAGCTGAAAAAGTCCAAAATTGTCCAATATGCAATATTAAAGTAGAATAAATAAAGCATCTTCTTTTCTGTAAGAATACATCTGAGCACCACGTTAATGTAATAAAATACACATTTCCTGCATTTGTCAGTTTAAACTCTGTTGCTTGTAGATTAACTGAGATGATACTGTTGTAGGACTGTAGTTGTTAGGGTTAGTTAAGCCAGATAACTAAAACATATCCTGTGTATGTTCGGCGTAGTACAGGACTCGGGTCCTCATTGGCCTGATCTAAGAATGATTTCCTTAGAGGTAGCATTTTATGGTTCTCTTTCTGAAGTTGTTTTTATATCCTGATAAGTCAAACGACAGGATATTGGCCTTGGTTATAACTTAAATGTCTAGGTATCAAAGTGAGCCCTGGACATCTTGTGCTGAAACAGACCTTTCTCAAGCAGTTTGGTGAAGAGCAAAAGCAGCAAGTGATTAATGGAAAAGCACTAGACTGGATTTGAGAAACTGCCTTATTTAACAGGTGGACATATTTGCAGAGTGAGATGTATGAACTTTGATTTGGTTGTTTCAGGTGGAAGGACAACGTGTTCCCAGGGATGCAGGACATCCTCACTACCCCTTCAATGACGCATACTGATGACTCACACGACAACCTGAATCTGTGCCTTCAACACCACATCACCCTCCACTAATAAATGTTACTGGAGTTTTTCTTTAGATTATGTCAGATCCTGCTCTTATCATTAGAACATTCAAGTTATTGTTGGTGATGATGACTGTACAATCTGGTATGAACACATGCTTAGTACCTGTTATTTTTTAAATAAACATTTTGTTACTTCACTTGCAGGCGTCTTTGTTTCAAACTTTGTTAAAAACGGTATGTTTAATACTGTAATGGAGATGGTGATGCTTGTTTTGTGTGATCACAAGCCGTCCCTGCCTTAAAGGGGTGTATCTGTGGTACCCGACTGATGACCCTCCAGCTGACCTAAGGGCACCGGAGGAGGAGGTGCTTCAGGCAGGAAGGTTCCCAACTGCCTGTATAATTAATGTAAATCTGAAAGTATACATTTTAGAACACGAGACAAGCAAAATATAATTTCAGGTATTCTTTTTTTGACCCACAATGCCAGATACACATCTTGAGTCACTCAAGTTACTTTAAAATACAGAAACTGACTTTTTTTTTTTAATTTTAGCTATTCTAGCTTTTAATTCTAATTTTAGCTACCTAAAAAAAATCCTTGCAGAACACGACAGTTGCTGGTCTGCAGCTGACTCCATGAGTTAGTTTATATGCATTGCTTTCAGACTTTGGTGAAACCAAACGAACCCTTAAAAACACCAGAGGTGGCTTTGAAGAGAGCACAGGTAAACTGCTTTGTTCCCCGTCAGAGCGCTGCCTGGTGGCAAGGTGAAGTGGTTACACAATCATTAGTCATAACCAAAAAAAACAAGTCTTTCCATAGTAGAAAAATATAATTGATTTAATCTTTAATAAAAAGGACATGGCAAATGTTTGTTGCTCAGTAATCTGGGACATTCACACCAGTGGTCAGATATGATGGTTGTCTCATCTCCTGCAGCACCTCTTCTAAGGCTTCCTCCATCGTCAGTTTGGGAGGTCTGTGCTTGCGAATGTACTGTGGGAAGAATGTTGAAATGCTGCAGTCAAACATTTCAGAAAACCACATTTTAATCTCTTTAATGCAGTGTAGAATTAGGAAAGTAAAGCAACTTTAAAAGATGATTGTACATTTTACTTTCAGTCTCATTGTACGGACTCATTTTCCTCTACACAGAATGATGGACAGCTATATCAAAGTCAGTAAATACAGTAAATGTCTCATTATGCAGCCATAAATATGGTGAAGAAATATCTGAGCATTTAAAAATTGAGGCTTTGGCTGTTTCATTTCTGGTTCAAACTTTATACACTAGCATGATGTGTGTGTTGTGTGATGCCTTACCTCCTTGGTGTCCTCCAGCGTGGTGTATCTGTAGCTGGGGGGCCCCAGGCTCTGCACCAGGCTGGAGTGAAGATGTCGGCTGCTTTCGATGAACCGCCTCGTCATGGCAAGTTGCTGTTTCAACATTTCATTGAGCGCAAACACAGCTGGGTTGGAGGTGCTGAGAGCTGAGGGAGGGACACGGGACACACAAACACAGGAGAATCAGAACCACGGCTTTAGAAAAATAACAAGTGCATGAACGGGGTTTAATCCACTAAATACCCACTTCACCCCACTGCCGTCAGGACGGAGGAACACAGCATGGAGGGGCAAGAGGGCTCGCTTTGGGAAGAGCCTGAGTGTACACTCTTAGGGTTGGGTACAATAAAGGCAAAAGTTGAAGGACTGCCACTATTGGTTCGACCAGTGTGAGATGAAAAGAAGAGCATCTTCAGCAACACCCCCTGCCAGCTTTTACAACATCTGATTAATATGTGTACATAGCAGCAAAATATAGAACTTTTAAAAGGAACACTTTAGCTTCACAGAAAAATTCAACCATCATCCTTCATACAGTAACCTGTACGAGTACTAGTGGTTCAGAAGTAAGCTTCCTCAGTGTGCTTTCAAACTGTATTTATGTTGTATTTTGTTCCGTTTGTTCTCTTACCTTCCACTATTTCTGCACTGAGAGTATGAGACCCCACTGGAGTGGGATGCATGTACGTCATGCTCAGTGCAGGACCCAAAGTAGCCATACCTTCAGAGGGAGGAGAGCCAGATGTAACATTTCCATACCTCATTGTCAAATTAATCCTGAGAACTACAGTGAAGTGATGCTACAGTGTGTGTCAGACTAACCTGCAGGCCACGTGTAAGCCAGGGGATCAGGCTGAGTCTGTATTGCTGCCTCTTTTAAAACCTTTCTAGTTGAAGCACGCCTTCTCGACTGGCAAGATGAAGGCCAGCTGCCTGCTTGTGACACAGAGGATCTGGAGGATCTGGAAGATCTGGAGTCCCCCCTTCTGCTGAGTCTTTGACTGGGACCTGAGGTCCGTGAGGTGCAGGAGCGACTTGTGTCTGAGAAAGCGCTCGAGTAATCTCCTTCTGTCCTCTCACAGGACAAGTCTGAATCTGCAGCCTCCCCTCTGACCTCTGATACCACCTCTTCCTCTTCGTCTCCTTGCAAGTGCTCTGAAACCTGGCTGACGCTGTAATCTGGCTCTGTCTCACCCTCAAAGTCACTTTGGTAGTCCAACGCTGCCTCCTGCTCTTCTTGCTTCTCCTTCAATCGTGGAGGCTGTTGATGCCCGTTAGGGGATCCAGGAAGAGGGACGCTGTGTTTGACTCTCTGTTTAGGCAGCAGGAAGAAAGCAAACATATCAGCCTATGGAGTCCTTCACGAGATCCCCACAAAGAAAACTAAATTTTACTCTTATTTATTAAACATTCTCCCAATTAGCAGATGTATGAGAATAGCATTTGAAATATTGTCCTACTGGTATCATTCTCCTTATGCAACCAGTGTAGCGTGTACCATGTCGACCCCGCCCCCTCTGTGTCAGAACAGGGGGGTTGGGATGTGGAGCGTCTAGCGGGCTCATATGCCTTTGAACATCTTTCAATTGTCTCATTCAGAAATTCAACTTGACAGTATACATTACTTACTTTCATACTTTGCATTTCATTTTGCACTGCTTGTAGAATTTCCACCACACAAAGAAAAAAATATCCCACTTTTTCCAACAAGTCATTGTTTATAAGTATTATATAGATTTTTTTTTTTGTTTGTTCTAAATGAATGCATTAATGGAAGGTTAAGCTATAAAGTGTCGAGTTCAGCCCCTTAAAATTCTGTATTTGAGAACCCAGACTGTCATTCTCATAAATGATCGTACCATAAATGATCATATTTTCAATATTGCTGATTGAATTGTAACAGGCCTTTGGGTACGTTCATTTTTGGTTCATATTTAGGTAATTAATCCAAACTGCCTTCTGCAGGTTTGAATACATCTGTTGCTTTTGCTAGTATGTAAAATGATTTCATAATGGACAGAAATAATGGCCAAACCTACATCAAATTTTCTTTGTACTCTTTTAGCTTAATGTAATTTGTAAATGTAATATAGTACATTTCACATTACCCTACATATTACAAACAAGCATTTTGTAGTCTTATTTTACCTTATTGAATTCATTTCTGTCATTACCTACCTCCTTTTCTTGCGTTTCCTCAGTAACTCCAAAGGCAGCAGGGCAAGGTCGTCTAACGTCATCACATTTATCTTGAAGTCTGCAAAAAAAATGATTTATATCCATGATTTATATCCACAGAACTCTTAACAACACACACTATGCATGCCATATAAAAAGCATGCAATATAAAAGATTTTGGAGACCAAAACCAGAAAGTTAATGTTATTCCAAACTGCTGCATTAAAATGTCATGACCCACTTTCATGTTCAAAAGTGGTGCATGTAACAGCATGTTATGATACCGGCATAACTTCCCCCATGAAAGCATAAGACTGTGCCTATGGAAAGAAAGCTTGTCATAACGTGTGATGCCCTGCACAGTCACTCATAAAGGGATGATTTATGTACCTTGTTGTCCATCTAGGATGCATGAGATAAGGAACGAAGAATAAAACATGATAAATGAACAAAATCAACATGTTTCCTTTCTTGTAAGATTGCATTGGGACGTCTGTAGCAACAATTATGAGACATCGGTACAGTATAACTGGTACATACAGAGGAAAACACTGTTGTTCTGAAGCCCGGTTGACTTTGGATATTGGTAATTACAACACTAACCTCCATCTTTCCTGATGCATTCGATACCTTGATGAACTTTTCTCACCTTCAGAGGAAACTGCACTCATCTCACTGTGTGGATCTTCAGAGTGGGGCCTGACAGAGAAGAGCTCCTCCAGAGAAAGCACCTCACCCAGGCCTGACATGGAGGAGAGGGAACGCTGTGGACTACCCGGCCTTTGAGGGGAGTTCTCTCTCCCTGGAGGAAATGGGGAGAGACAGGGAGGAGAGGAGCGATGGGGAGAGCACCGAGGGGCTAAAGTGGGCCTGAGCTTGACCAGTGAATCTAAAAGGAGAACTGCGGTGAGGAGGTGCTGTGCTGGAGGATGTTGAGGGACAGACGGGAGTGGGAGGAGGTGAGGAGTGGATCTTCTGACTGCTTTTGCTCAACATCTGTATGGGAGGAAAGCATAATATTGTTTAAAAACAACTGTAAACAGTGTTTCTGAACACTTGTGTTGACTGTTTGCTTCTATTTATGAGCCATGTCAAAAGGCACATCTCCATTGATTTGTGATCAACAGTGAAGTTTTTCTGAATTAAATAAAAACAATGTACAGGACTGTTGACATGTGGACTGAGGGTGTTATCCTTACATATCTTGATAATAACAATATATAGAATGCCTCAGAAATGTAGTGATAATGCTGTAAATAAAAGGACTGAAACCAAACAAAAAAGTTGAAATGTACCTTGTCTGCTGTTCTAATGGAAGAGGGTCTCCCTGGTATTACCAAGCTGTTGTCCACTGACTCCAATGAGTCTCCAAGCAGTTTCCTCATGTCCTCTTCATCACTCTCCAGACTCACACCACTCACTACTCTAAATGGTTTAGTCTCCAAATGCACCGAAGGCTCTGCAGCATCAGCAGCTCTGGACCCGGACCTGACAGTATTACTGTTGTGAACAAGTACAGCCGTCTTTTTCTTGAGGAAACGTTTTCCCTTCAGGCTCTGGTCACTGCAGGACTGCGCTGACAGTTGCACAGAGTCCTCCAGGGACCGGGAGGGTGCTGTTGGTGAGATTCCCACATCTGAGGTTAGATTCTCAGCAGGTTTTGGCCCCCGTCTGGCCTGTTCCTGAACCTGTTTGCGGCTGTGGAGGCAGCTCTCTATTTGAGCCAGTCTACTCAAAGCAGCAGTCTGGGAGCCTCGCTGGGAAGATGACACATTTCTGAGCAGAGGCAGTGAGAGGGATGAAAGAGGAGAATTAGACTTGCTTTTCAGTGGCAAAGAACTGGAAATATTAAGAAACAGAATCATGGCTAAGGTGGTAGAAAATTACTCACTCCAATCTAGTGTTCAATCAAGTATTTATTTACCTTACATACACACAACGTACCTGTGTTCAGGCACCTGCTGTGGTCGGCTCTCGCTGACGGGGGACTGGCTGCTGTTGGTCAAAGGTGGTGGAGCCTTCTTCAAGAACCTGCCCCCTCCTCCACCCAGAGAGCTCTGAGGTCTGGGAACCTGGCAGAAGAAAGCATAACGCGGAGGCTTGTTGTCAAGCTAGACTTACAAATGTCCCACTGTAGAAGTTTTTGAAGTCACACTGCGTTAACATGTCCACAGCAATACAGCAGCATCAGTTAGCAATAGCTTCTACAGCAGTTTACCGTGGTCATCCCAGCAGAAGCAGCAGAGCCCAGCATGGTGCCAGCTCCATGCTCAGGAGCTGCGCTGACCGACGACAGGTCACTCAGATCCGAGAATAAAGGATGTGTATTTGGGGAAGCAGATCTGGTTTTCACAGATCCACCCACAGCACCCTGAAGAGAAAACCAGACAGATGCGTTTCTGGTGTTTTACATACAAACATCCCAGTCTTGCTGCCCAAAGTAACCTTCTTGAGACTTGAAACTCACTGTGTGACCCGCAGACCTGCGCACGGACTCAACGTCTCCTCTGCTGGTCCTCTTGGCGGCCAGCAGCGCTTGAGCTCGGTCTAGAGCCGAACTTCGACCGCCTCGGTTCCACATCTTTAAACCGACGCTCTTCCCGACACTGCCTTACTATTACTTAATACACCGTGTTAATGCTACACGTTCACATGTTATTGTTACAGTGTCGCTAGCTCACCCAGCTTGGGACGCTTCATCCTGCTTTGGAGACAGTTGAGTTAGCGTTAGCTAGCCAAGCTAGGTTAACTACGTTTAATGCGCTCCGAGGCTCATGAAAGCCCGCTTCAAGTCCACACCATTTACGGTAACGCAACGCTACATAAAGGGCTCTTAATCAACTTCTGGGCTTACACAGTGGCCACTTTGAGCACAGAAACAACTCGAGCGTCCCTTGTATCCATGACAGTGCTGCCTCTTCTTCTTCATCTTATTAAAATGTAAGTCAATTCCTCATCCGGGTATTAGCGCCACCAACTGTTCACGACCTTGTTGTTCTTCCTCAGCCTGGCTATGGTATGCTCTTAAAGGGGAAGCGTCACAGCAATTATTTTGTAGGCAGACTTCATTTTTCCCAAAAAAGTGTTTTTAAAACGTTTTTATGTGACTCTCAATTAAATGTACACATTTTAACCATTTAAACATATTTATGCATTTTAAAGGACTATTTATACATTTTAAACTTTTATTTGCATCGTAGTTTTGAATGTGGGTTACATACGGGTCAGCAGCATATACTTCCTTTTAAAAAATAGACACTTTTCATGATCAGGCATTGAGAATATGTGAAGGTGCAATAAAAACAACTCCAGCAGCAATTCCACCTGGGATATTTCCAGCAAAAGTAGATGTTTAAAATTTTACAACAGAAAAACAAGGATAAAAAATGTAATTCTTTCATTATACAGAAATACACTGACACATACTACAGCTTTGTCCACCTTTATACAGACTCAGTAGATAAAGTAGGAGTAGTACTGAACAATAACTTCTCATGAAAGTAGGGAAGAGGAACAAAGTCTCAGTTTACACAGGAGAAATAATTGCAATTACAGAGGGTCGAGGACAGGGGCTTTGCTAGACATAAAGCTCTACTGGGGCACAGGGCCCCCTTTACTAAAATCACAAAAAAGAGCGGTGCACCGGCTACGACATGCTCAGCTTGTATTTTGGGTTAAACTGCGTTGGTTTGAGATTGTGGATGAAAAAGAAAATCCATTCTTTAAACCATTATTATCAATATTAATTAATCCACTGCCAAATATAGTAGCTCGTTAAAACTCCAACGGGAGATTTTACTGGGGCACGGCAGATCAATACTGGGGCACGTGCCCCAGTAAAAAGTGTTTAGCTACGCCCATGGTCGAGGACACCAGGCCATTAAGGACAGCTTTTTGTTCAGATTCAAACAGTTTATGACAGATCTGATAATGGCTAAGAGTAAGTAGTATGGGTGCCAGCATGCATCAGAGGGAAGGAAATGGCAGATAAGGTAACAAAAAGAAGAAAGATTGATTGCATTATAACTGAAATCAAAGGCATTATTAAGCAAAGACTGAAGGAAAGATGGCAAACGCAATGAGAGGAAGAGCGGAGAGGATGGTGATTCTACAGAGTCCAAAGGAAAGTGGGACAATGAGGAGACGGTAATATCAAGAATCAAATCTGGACACACTGGTCTGGACAGCACACTTTTTATATAGGCAAGCACAATACAGGCCGAAGTGAAGCCTGTGGGCAAGAAGAGACAATAGAGCATGTCATTAAAAAGTGTGAGAGGTACAAGGAAGAAGAGTCAACGATTCAGAAAAGTAAAAGTATATTTTGATATTATAATAGATATTTTACAAAATAATTCAAATAAGTGCTATCAAATGATATCACATGTTCTCAGGATTACTAATTTATTTGGAAATATTTCGGTTATTAGTAAGATTACTTTTCTAGTTTTAATTATTTTGTTTGTTAATATGTTATAAGGTTGTTATGACTTTGGTGGTGAGTAGGATTCTTAATACAGATCCTGGTTATATGCAGTATGGCAAACCTTATTCATTATTACTTAACCTTGATTTATTTATTTGGTTGTAGATCTTTTGTAAAAAGATACACCGTTACGGTGCTTTCTGTGTAAAAAATTCCTACAATCTGTGAAGAGCTGGTACAAAGCCACAGCATAAATCATTATTGCTGTTGATGAGTGACCATTTTCATTTCCATTTCCTAACTTTCTCCGTGACTTGCCTGTTATTTAAAGTGATGGTTCGGAGTGAAATGCACCCTAGGTAATCTCACCATGACATCCAGCCAAATACCCCCTCGGAAGCATTTTTAGGTAATAGATAATACAAACATTTATAAAAAATCAGCGAAACCTTTTCATACTCTGGCGTGAAACTCGCGTCACGGAAACAGCTGGGTAAACGCCGACTGCCATTAAACAGCAACAAGAAGAAGAAGAAGCTGGGTAAACACGGTGCCGTCTACGCAACAGCGGTAGCTTTAGCAGTAGAAGCTATCAGGCAAGTGTTCTTTAAATAAACTCCTGGTGAACTTAAAATGCCTCGTTTTGTGAGTATGCTGCTCCGAATGTGCCATGCTGCTATGATTAAACATCCATTACCATCCTTCTTGATACTCCGTTCTTGGACATCCAAACCTTACAACGGGCAGAACCTTTTTCTCGTGTGTGAGAACTATTCTGTGTTTTTATTCACTTTGCTTGTTTAAAATATAAATGTAAAAGTCATTTTTTAAAACGTTTTATTCAATGAAGCTCTATTGATTCTTCTTCATGTGGGACAAGAGTGGTGGAGCCCTAACACCCTCTTTTGATCAACCGCCACTGCTCATATATCTTCTAAAACATCTGACAAAACATACACTCAACAAAAATATAAACGCAACACTTTTGTTTTTGCTCCCATTTTTCATGAGATGGACTTAAAGATCTAAAATTCATTCCAGATACACAATATTACCATTTCTCTCAAACATTGTTCACAAATCAGTCTAAATGTGTGATAGTGAGCACTTCTGCTTTGCTGAGATAATCCATCCCACCTCACAGGTGTGCCACATCAAGATGCTGATCTGACATCATGATTAGTGCACAGGTGTGCCTTAGACTGTCCACAATAAAAGGCCACCCTGAAATGTGCATTTTTTTTGCTTTATTGGGGGTCTGGGGACTCAGAACCAGTCAGTATCTGGTGTGACCACCATTTGCCTCATGCAGTGCAACACATCTTCTTTGCATAGAGTTTATCAGATTGTCAATTGTGGCCTGTGGAATGTTGGTCCACTCCTCTTCAATGGCTGTGCGAAGTTGCTGGATATTAGTGGGAACTGGTACACGCTGTCGTATACGCCGGTCAAGCACATCCCAAACATGCTCAATGGGTGACATGTCCGGTGAGTATGCTGGCCATGCAAGAACTGGGACATTTTCAGCTTCCAAGAATTGTGTACAGATCCTTGCAACATGGGGCCGTGCATTATCTTGCTGAAACATGAGGTGATGTTTCACTGATGTTCATGGATGTATGGCACAACAATGGGCCTCAGGATCTCATCACGGTATCTCTGTGCATTCAAAATGCCATCAATAAAATGCACCTGTGTTCTTCGTCCATAACAGATGCCTGCCCATACCATAACCCCACCACCACCATGGGCCACTCGATCCACAACATTGACATCAGCAAAGCGCTCACCCACACGACGCCACACACGCTGTCTGCCATCTGCCCTGAACAATGTAAACCGAGATTCATCCGTGAAGAGAACACCTCTCCAACGTGCCAGACGCCATCGAATGTGAGCATTTGCCCACTCAAGTCTGTTACGGCGACGAGCTGGAGTCAGGTCAAGACCCCGATGAGGACGACGAGCATGCAGTTGAGCTTCCCTGAGACGGTTTCTGACAGTTTGTGCAGAAATTGTTTGGTTATGCAAACCAATTGTTTCAGCAGCTGTCTGAGTGGCTGGTCTCAGACGATCTTGGAGGTGAACCTGCTGGATGTGGAGGTCCTGGGCTGGTGTGGTTACACGTGGTCTGCGGTTGTGAGGCCGGTTGGATGTACTGCCATATTCTCTGAAACGCCTTTGGAGACGGCTTATGGTGGAGAAATGAACATTCAATGCACGAGCAACAGATCTGGTTGACATTCCTGCTGTCAGCATGCCAATTGCATGCTCCCTCAATGCTTGTGGCATCTGTGGCATTTTGCTGTGAGACAAAACTGCACATTTCAGAGTGGCCTTTTATTGTGGCCAGTATAAGGTATACCTGTGCACTATCACAGCAGAAGTGCTCACTATCACACATTTAGACTGATTTGTGAACAATGTTTGAGAGAAATGGTAATATTGTGTATCTGGAATGAATTTTAGATCTTTAAGTCCATCTCATGAAAAATGGGAGCAAAAACAAAAGTGTTGCGTTTATATTTTTGTTGAGTGTATATGAAAATATATATATATATATATATATGATACCGCTTGAGGTGCAGAAAGATCTCTTCAGAAATAAGAGTGAAGCATCAAACGACAACAGACAAGCATGTTCAGTTCATAGTTTTAATGATATGGTTGAGCACTTAAGCTGCCTAAATATCTTTCTATAAATACAATGATAGACAGACCCTACAGAGACCCTGAGCGTCAGACTGACGACTGGGTTCTAGATGCAGATCGGATCCTTTCTACGAGTTCTACACGTGAAGTCAAGCTGAAACGGCATTTCAGTCGTGTCCTTCTATATTGTAACGTACGTGAAATCGGAAAAAGAGGTGGGGCATGACATTGGGAGGAAATTGATTTGATTGTTTGATTTGATCTTTATTTTACTTGAATACAAAGAACAATAATTACATGACATGAAATACATTATACAATGGTGAAAAAAAATCAATAAAATCTTTCAACTTGACAGGAGGAAGCTATGCTTATCTTGTCCTGCCCCTTCATTACATTATCACATATAATTTAAATGTACTTTCAATTTACATATAGCTTCTGTATCTGCAAAAACAAAAAGCAAAGACAAAACATAATACCTCACTTTAAATCTCCAACTCCATTCCTTTATATTTGTCCATAAATAACTGTTTAAAACTGTGTTTGAAGGTATTTATGTTTACACTGCATTTCAACGCACTCTGAGTTCACCAAATGAAAAGTGCATTACAAATACAATCAATTATTATTATTAATTGTTGTTATTATTTTCATTATTATAAATATTATTATTAACTCAAGGCCGTTCCAAAGAGCCACCCCACCAACAGAGATGCACATGCTCTTTTGAGTCGTAAGTCATTTTATAATCAACTACCCTCTCGACCTATAACTCCCTTCTCTACTAGAGAACATCCTTTGGATGTTACCAGGCAGTGTTCTTTATAACTTTATACATAAATTAACCAGTTTTAAATCTAATTAGAATTTCAAAGTTTGAGAATTTAAACAGATTATTTGTGTGCTCTCGGTAACCAGCATGATGAATTACCCTTATAGCTCATTTCTGCAAATAGCCTATTGTTGTTATTTTCTTTTTAAAGTGTGATAGATATGGTGCAATGAGTGTGTAAGGTGAGAAGTGGTTTCTGATTCAAAATGCATTGTTGATGAAGAAGCTCTGTGCAGAGCCAAAGTTGCAGATTGATGGATGGATGCGTATAATTGGTTGAAATAAATTGACACTAGCTGATGCAAGCCCGAATCATATTTGGTTTTCCAGGTCAATCAAAATACATTTTGATATAAAATATAAAGAAAATGATTTAATTACCTTTTCCCCCTCACATATATTGTTAAATTGATGCACAATATGACCAGGGATGTGATCTATAGTGTTAAAAAAAAGCACATACTTAAATAATTGCACAGTGTCTGTCAAAGAGTTTTGTTGCTGTGAGAGGAATCATTAGAGTTGAGAGATTTCAGTCTGGACCCGGCTGGTAGACCGAGCGACCGATGTTGCCATTCCTATTGTTGGCAACTACACTGTAATTATGGCTGTTGAATTATAGGGTGCCCAGAGATGCTCCACTTCTAAAACACTTCCAGTGCACATATGAAATGAGATGGTTGTGAAGCAGCTGAATCGAGTCTGGTGTTGGAAATGCATGTGGGACAAACTTAATCTACAGCCGTGGTTACACTTGTCTCGTCACTGTTTAACAAGGACTTTTGTCATCCAATCATGCAAAGCGTTAACTGTCAGGTCTGTCCTCTCCGATATCGGAGCAATAGGATCCCATCGACCAGACATCCTTCCCAGATGGTCTGGCTCGCATTGTTTTTGTATCTCAGAGAGATGTCAGCATGCTGACAATTCATCAAACGGAAAATAAAAGCATTAACATAACAACATAACTGGGGGGCTTGTATTGTGAAGAATTTATAGGAAATGAGCTGTATGTTCATCACCATTTAGTTAGTCACTGCAATGATGAAAATAATGTTTTCAAAGTTGTTGTGAGAACTGTAATGGTATTATGAAGTATTATATTGGTACTCAGTATCACCAAGTACTGAAATGTTACTACTGAAAAACAGTGCCTCCCTATTGATGACCAATTTAGGGAGGTAGCATACCATTCAGGATATACTTTTTATTTTTGGACACCCGACCGCTGTCCCGCAGATAAGTTCTGTTGAAAGTTTCACTCATCAAATTCTTGTAGGATTTGATTTGGTCATAACAGCTTACAATTCCTTGAGCACCGAATTCAACAGTTTATATTTTCCCCGAGGTCTGACAAGATTGTTTTTTCCTGACACTTCATTCTCTCCCCAATAATAGTCTTTTTTTCATAATGGGTCTCTCTTCCACATTAAATCAAATGAGCTGCCACTAGTTGCCATGCAACCCTTAACCTGATATTGATTGGCAGTTTTCATTCCAAACCTGCTTGTCGAGCGGAATAGTCTTTTAAATGCTGTGAAAAGTCTTGAAATGGACCACCGATAATTAAAATATAATGATTGCATTTCAGGTCACGTTCAGGGGGCTG
Organism: Chelidonichthys spinosus; assembly: GCA_029853015.1. Classification (NCBI taxonomy): domain Eukaryota; kingdom Metazoa; phylum Chordata; class Actinopteri; order Perciformes; family Triglidae; genus Chelidonichthys; species Chelidonichthys spinosus. Next base: position 5,544,213 of record CM056826.1, read on the forward strand.
CACAAAATGTTTCTGAGGGCCGCCATTGAGCAACCTTTGCTGCGACAATGGTCTACACCAACACTCAAATTCAAAACACTGCTGCGAGTCGTATTCGCCTCCCCCTCCACCCCCTCCCCTCCAGACTCGAGGTTGCCAGAGCTGTTGGCGTATCCTCCGTCAGCAAGCTGAACGGCGGCTGGACAGCCGGATGCCCGTAACAGGACGGTGCTAATGATGCTAGCGTTAGCTGTGCTGCTAACGTTTGTTTCTATGATTGAAATGAATAATGTTCATGGACGTCGGAACTTTTTTCTGAGAGGGGGGGGGGGGCGGGATTTTTGTTGGGAGGGTCGAGGGAGAGACGCACAAAATTGGCTGCGTTTCGGATCGCATTCATTTGCGCCTATGCATGCACGAGACTTGAGAGGATCCGCTGGAACTCCTCATAAACATGTCAAGTTCCCAATACGTCAAGTCGGACACAGGTGCACTTCACGGACTTTTAAATTATATTTTTTTTATTTAAACTTTATTAATAATTATATACATAACAAAAACTTTTGAGCCGGGGGAAACTTCACGGACTTTGCACAAATGTTTGCTGGCTTTCTTTGTCGCTGACAAATTTGAGCCAAGGCATTTGAACTCCCCTTGTTGATGGAGGTTGAGGAATTTTCTCACTTGGGAAATACCACGTGGTAATTCTAACCAACTAGGGCAACGTTGAGGGGAGTGACTTATGTCCGCACTTATTTGAGACCATCTGCACAGAAAAGCATGCGGAGGGAGGTACCACGGAGATCCCATGTGACATGTCGCAAAGGAAGTTATCACCAGCATTTCTGACGTTTTTATCCCAGAATGCCTGGTTTTGCGAGGCAAATGCATGCATGATTGGAAACGCGCCTAATGATTAAGTGGATAAACGGTCCCTCTAGGCTACGTTGCGGACATCCGACTTTCATTTTGAAGTCAACAATCGCAATGTTATGCCGCGAAATTACCTGAAAGCCCATTTTGAGACATTTAGGGGGAGCTCTAAAACAGTGTTCATAAACTCTCTGATTTCTCGCGTTTTGAAGTAAACCTACTGTTTTAAACTCACACCAAAAGCATTAAGACGTGGACATAAAAGCGGTGCCTCTTCGCAGCCGCTCTTCGCAGCCGGCAGTCAGCTGTTGATCCCGGGAGCCGCTCCATGAGTCGGTGTCCAGCTCATGGAGCCTGCTAATAACAGCGAAACATGATTTGCGGTCCGCAAAAGCGAATATTTTGGCTGTACTGTTGTTGTTAGTGAGTTCAGTATGTTATATGATCATTATTCCTGAGTCTCTATGACATATTAGGATGATTTTACGGCCAGTTGCTTTAGATTTCTTACATATTGTATCTTTAAATAATGCATATCTACAGATGGGGACCATTTGCGCCACTAAAACAGGCATACTGTGTCCATTACTCCCACCCACGTTAACTTTGGGTCAATAGAAACTCTGATATGATTGTGACACATCATGTCAATCCGTCAATCACACTTCACTCCTGCTGCTGCTTTGCTAGGCTGAGGCCTTTTAGCCTGCTAGCTAGCTGGTGACCATGGAGACAAATTTGGGTCAGTCCACATCGTCAACTGATGCTGAGGCCAAATTGAGAAACTATAATGACAGTTATAACGAGTTTGGTTTTATTAAAACAAAGGTACATGAGACCAAAATGCGTCATGTCTTCAGGTGCTAGCGAACAAAGGCATGCAGTCAGCCAAGCTAAAGCCACATCTGATTACAAAGAACCTGGAATTTAAGGGCAAAACTGAATAACTTTTCAGTAGAAAGAGCGAGGAACACACTCATCAGCGACCACAGATGGTGAACCTGGCCACGACTTCAGAGAAAGCCCAGAAGACTTCCTATTTGGTCAAACAATGGATTGTTAAAAGTAAAGCCACACACAATCGCACAAGGGGCCCTAGTTTCGTAGACTAAGGCGTAGTCAGCGCGCAGTGCACCTGCACCGCGCCGACGGGTTGCGTCCGCCTGGACTTTGCAAGTTTCGTGCACCGCGCAGGCTCGTGCAGGCACTCCTCCCGTCACTCCTACCCACGCAAGGTATCTGATCGTGATAACAAGTGTATGAGGAAAACAATGCAGGCGCGCGGGGGGTCGGGTTCGGGTCGGGTTCGGGCCGACAATTCATGCTGGTGTGTCGGGCTTCGTCGGGTTCGGGTTTAAAAACCCGTGGGCCGGGTCGGGTCGGGTTGTAATTTTCAGGCCCGTTGAGAACTCTACCTTGAATGAATGGACTTTATTTGCGCTTTGCGCCTTACACCAAGAGTAGACCAGGTTGGAGCTGGCGGGCTTTCGGCGAGGCTTTTTGCCACGAAACTTCCGATGCACCAAGCTGAATCTGTGACGCCTCCCCCTGCTGCGCCACCACACCCATCTTAGCGCAGGCGATCCACCAAACTACCAAACTGACCGTGCGCAAGGCTGCGCGGGTCGAAACTTGCATTACGCCGGCTCCACCACCCTGCGCCGCCCTGCGCTGCGCCACGGAACTAGGGCCCAAGAACTCATGCTGCCAGCAGCGGGTGAAATGTGCCTAATCTGTTTTACGATTATGAGGGGGTCCTTTGAAAATGTTCTCTCCTGTAAGGGGCCACAAAAAGTTTGAGAACCCCTGGTCTTCACGGTCAAATGTCCAGAGCTCTATGTAGGACCTTCGACGTTGATAGATGTCACTGTCGCCATGAAACAATGCTGGAAAAGGCGGTCAGGGTCCGGGGGCTGGTTGTCACAGTCCAGCTTGCCCCTCAGGAAGTATTTCTTGAGACCTTGAGGACCAGCTGGGGCACCGGAATGGCTCGGTCCTGGTCTTTGTGGATTCGATGTAGAGTCTAGAAGACAGAAAATTCACTTAGAGACTTGCGTGTGAAGATCCAAAGAGACCAAACAGTTGGGTTGGGTTATCTTCACCATAGTTTGATCGCCCTGTCGACAGCAGATAAACTCGACTACAACATAGTTCATGGTCAGAAACTGGTGCTACAGGCTACACGTGGCTGTAATCCGCCAGTAAACAGAAGAAGTAGACATTGCCAAACTGAAACAAAACAGGTCAGCTTGGACATCTTTAAATGGGGGATCTTCAGGACTTTGGTTCACTAAAGCCTTAATTAATTTACTTAATTTACTAAATGAACATCATGCTGGATTGAAGAAGACTTGAAACTAGAGATTAGAAGACAATAAACTCATGTTTACAATGTTTACACAGTAAGAAATCAAGTGAGAAGTAGGGTCATTTTTTCATCGACTTCCATTCAATCAGAATTGGTTTTGCAAGCAGAGGAGTCGCCCCCTGATGGTCAGCAGAGATAATGCTTGTATGAAGCACTTCAGTCCAAAATGTCCTCACTTCATCGTTTAAAGGCAACACTTTCTGTCATATTGCTTGAAATCATCGTAACATACCGATAGGTGTATGTACATTAAAGACATATCAAAGTTTAAAAAAAATCCTCTGTGGTGGGGGCAGGAGTGTCAGAAGCACATCCAATTATTTTCTTCAGGCCATTTTAAAGACTTTTTTTCAAACAATTTAGAACAGGTTATGCAGAACATAGCTAGCGCTGTTGTGCTCCTCGTTCCAGCGATCTTTCGTGTTGTACTTCTCGGTAAGGGCAGTGCGTGTTCTGGGGGGCATGGCTTTCAATAGAGGTCTGAAAGAAGCAGGCAGGATCTTTCTGGTACGCCAATGCGTTCAAAGTCAAAGCCTCTTGCCTAATTGACTGGTTACCTGTCTGTCTCTACATGTCATCCATGTGATAGACTGGTTACCTGTCTGTCTCTACATGTCAGCCCTGTGATAGACTGGTTACCTGTCTGTCTCTACATGTCAGCCCTGTGATAGACTGGTTACCTGTCTGTCTCTACATGTCATCCATGTGATAGACTGGTTACCTGTCTGTCTCTACATGTCAGCCCTGTGATAGACTGGTTACCTGTCTGTCTCTACATGTCATCCATGTGATAGACTGGTTACCTGTCTGTCTCTACATGTCAGCCCGGTGATAGACTGGTTACCTGTCTGTTTCTACATGTCAGCCCTGTGATAGACCGGTTACCTGTCTGTCTCTACATGTCATCCCTGTGATAGACTGGTTACCTGTCTGTCTCTACATGTCAGCCCTGTGATAGACCGGTTACCTGTCTGTCTCTTCATGTCATCCATGTGATGGACTGGTTACCTGTCTGTCTCTACATGTCAGCCCTGTGATAGACTGGTTACCTGTCTGTCTCTTCATGTCATCCATGTGATAGACTGGTTACCTGTCTGTCTCTACATGTCAGCCCTGTGATAGACTGGTTACCTGTCTGTCTCTACATGTCATCCATGTGATAGACTGGTTACCTGTCTGTCTCTACATGTCAGCCCCCCCCCAGTGACCTTTGATCTTCAGGTCACTCTTGAGTCCCGGTGGATGTTTGTCCCAAATTTGAAGAGATTCCCCGCAGGCGCTCCACAGATATCACGAGAACGAACATGGACCGGACAGACAGACACCCCGAATAACATAATTACATAAATAGTACAAAAAAAGAATACATTTCAAGAGCCTTGAAGGCATGAGGTGTCAGTTTTTAAGTTAATAAGAATATAACAAGCTTGCTAAAGTCGGGTAGTTTATTCCTTTGAAAACTTTTGGGTCAGCCATTAATACATCAAGTCAAGAGGTTTCTGCTACATAGCTCTGTGTTTATGAGGAACGTGTTGGCAGAATGCTCACCACAGAGAGCCGGAGGTGCAGTCAGTACCTGTTGCTCGGAGCGGCAGTCCATTGTCCAGACCTCTGGGTTTGGTAGTGATGAACAGATAGCAGAGCACACACAGCGTGACAATGAAGGCAAGAAGGACCACAGCTGCTACAGACAGACCCACAAGAGCTCCAAGACTATTAAACAGAGAACAAAGACACAGCAGGACTATTATTCATTCAGCATGCTGGTCAACAGACAGGGCAGCAGATCAGACAAGATCAGTTCATGAATTGGATTTAAAATATGGACGCTGGTTGATAAACATTGCTACGGTGTGTTTCTTTTATCAAAAGAACATTCTCATTACTTCGTCAGCTTTGATGTTATTCATCTGGGGTTTGTCCCTGAGGACATTTTGAGCATCTAACACTTAATGCCTCTGATCTGACTAGATTAACCACCTCAATATTGCATGCCTCCGCTATCCAGTCAAGTTGTAGCTGCATCAATGTGTCTAAAATTACATCATTTTCATCCTATTGGACATCCGTGTGTATTTATCATAATTAACATATACATTCCTGCATTACGGCCACAAATGAGTTTTGTGAAATCACAGTTACCTTTGAGCACATCACTTGGTCCTTGAGTCCAAATGGATTTTTGCAGCCCTAACACAAATGGTTTGTGTTAGGGCTGCAATTAACAATTATTTCCATTGTTAATTAAAATACGGTGTCTAACCATGGCTAGGTGGCTAATGCTACTTACTTTTGGTGATTTGCAGCAGTAAGTTGTTTGTTGATGATGTTTATGAAAATGAATATCTCTATGGAAGATGTAATGCAGCACACATTTTACAAAGACTGTAAAGTATTTATTGTCATATCAATCAGCAGTTTACAGTTTGGTCACAATAACACAATTTGTGTGATGCAAAAAAAAAGAGAAGGATTCACTGAATCCATTTATAAAGGTTCTGAGGCACAGATAAATGTCTCCATGAGGAACATATCTTGTTCATGCGTTACCATCGTTATAGGTATATAGTCTATAGGAGCTTTGTGAGCTGCTGCTGGGGCTTCCTTGGGCAGAGGGTCCGAGTCGTCGTTACAGCCTGTGTGGTACTGCACATCTGTTTCCAAGGCAACTACGTGGGGTTCAGACTACCACTCGATTGAACCATGACACATACTTTTTAATGACCTCCTTCTTGTCCGGCTGCTCAGACTGCACTGAAGTCCTCGGGGATGAGGATCTTGAAGATGTCATCGTGTTTGGTTCCGGGTCCAGAAACACTTTATCAAAGATGAGGTCCATCAACTCATCAACATAACCTTTGCAATAGCATAAAAGATTATTTTTATCCGTGTGTACTGAAAGTAATTTTTATCATTTATTCTATTTATTATACGTGTTCAACGATATATATAAATTATTTCTATTTTCACATGTTTATGTTTGCTTCTCTGTGTGTTTCCTGAAATTGTACAGGTTTACGGGTTTGTTTGTAATTGTTGGACCAAATGTCACAGCCTTTGGAGACAAGGACACTTCGGCATGTGGACTGGAGGAGCTGGGATTTGAACCACCGATCTTCCGGTTGGAGGATTACTCACTCTACATCTGAGCCAATTGTATCCTCTTCTTCCTTGTCATCCTCTGGATCCAGGTCCAGCGGAGCTATCTTTGATTATCTCCTTATCAGGGTGGATGCTGCTGCATAGTGAGCCATGGCTGTGCCAACACCAAAGTCATTGGAGGACACAGTAGGCAGATTTGTATGTAGGAAAGAAACCCATGATATGACATCACAGAAACACACATCCTTGTTACATTATCTGCACAACTACTAAATGGCTGATGTTGTGCTCTAAAGTATGTTAAATATCAGGCTACGAACCTGTACTTTGGAAAGGAGCCTGAAGAGTCCTCTTAGACAGGTGGGGAGCAAAAATAAGCTGTAGTGTAGGGGGTCGGCCCCTCATTCAAGGACTCTGCTGGGTCAGTTTTGCTGGCAGCCTTTCTCATTCAAGGACTCCGCTGTGGGGGGTCGGCTCGGCCAGCAGAGTCCCTCATTCAAGGACTCTGCAGTGGGGGGTGGTCGGTTTTGCTGGCAGTGTCCCTTGTTGTTGGACTAGGTTGTAGGGAGTCGTTTGGCCGGCAGCATCCCGCGTTGTTGCTGGACGCTGCTGGGAGCTGCTGGTCTGTATGCTGACTACATCATCTCAAATGTGGAAAAAGTTACTATTTCACTAAGAATGCTGTTGTGATGCGCCAATTAACTCGTAAAATCCCTTTGTTAACGGTGCAAAAAGAGACCGTTTGTTATTTGAAAGAAAATTCGAAATCAATAGCCTTCTCTGTGGATGTAGTGGTCATCTTGGCGTGAATAAACAAACACTGAGCAGCTTGTTGCCACAGGCTTCGGCCTTGGCCGGCTAGCTACTGGAAGCTACACAATGCTCCTAACTGATCTCTTGTCGTTATTTTACAGCTTTGAGGTGTTGTTTAACAAAAAGCCCCTCACAGTTCTAGATAACATTAACGTTACTCCAACATTGATCTATCCAGGCTGGATCAATACAATGGAAGTTCCTTGGAAACTAGCTATATTTGTGCAACATGTTAACGCTAACTTTATCAAGATAAACACTTCAACAAGGTAAGTGGCCAAACTTGCTGCTTCAAAGTCTGTGGTTGAGTCACGGACAGTTGATATCAATCTTTATCCACAAGTTAGAAGCAAAACCAGATTGTATTGATCCATGTTGACAAAGCCATCTTCAGTGAAATGGTTTGTACGTACAATCAACGTCAGTGTGCACGTCTCCATCAGAAATCAAGTGAATCCTTTTGGGTCTTGTCCTCCGACAATACATGCAGGCTTTGTGTGGAGTATTGCAGCCAACAGAACAAGTAGCGTGTTTGTTTCTCTTTGGCTTTTTGTTTCTGACCGGCGATAGAAAGCACAATGAGGATTGAGCTATTATCTGGGTGGAACCACATAGCTGGAGGGGGGTCTAGTGATCCAAGAGAACCCACACACGGCACACGGATCCAGACAAGGATCTCAAATGACGTCAGTTGAGATTTATTTCTGTATCTGTGGGTTTGTTCAGAGAATTTATTTTAAATAGAGAATCAAAAAGAGCCATTACAGGGACCCAATTTAGGTTTGAAACCCATTAAAAAGTAGATTTTGCATAATATGGCCCCTTTAATGTGCTGAGTCAGCACACATGTAGGCATGATTTACCTCTCCTTTCTCCTTTGTGTCTTATGTTTGAGGAAGTAAACTCCTTAAATGTGCAAGTGTTAATGGAGCATTGTTTGCATCAATGCTACATCAATTACATTTTTTAATTTTTTTTTAGAAATGCCTGGTTTTTGCCTGGTCAAAACACATAGTACTCAAGTTGCTTTGGCTAAAAGCATCTGCTTAATGCCCTAAATGTAAATGTAAGCTGTTTTTGAATGTTAAAAACTTTCTGCACATTCAATACATTTCCCACATATCGGTTCTCTGAGAAGTTGTCATTTTTAGATTATGTATTTTGAGGGAAAAGAATAAAATTGTAATTTCATGGGAATACATTTATTTTATTAAAAAAAATCGACCTGCCCTATAGTCTGCTGTATTTTACCTTATTTCTTGGTTATACCTGGTTTGTGACTCTTTTCTATGGATGAAACAAATGTATTTCGCTGGACAACTGAAACTAACTGAAAGTAGAGCTGTTAATTTCCCTCTATAATCATATTTGAATTTCATTCCATTTTTTTTCAATATTCCAATTATATTCAATTTTGTAATGCTCATATTCAGTCTATTATTAATATTTACTACACTACACAGTTATACATTGCCAATGCCATTACCGGTAATGTGGTTGTTACATAGGGGCTACACGGTGGTGTAGTAGCTAGCACTGTCGCCTCACAGCGAGAGGATCCTGGGTTCGATTCCCGGGTCGGCCCGGGCTCCTTCTGTGTGGAGTTTGCATGTTCTCCCCGTGTAAGCGTGGGTTCTCCGGCTTCCTCCCACAGTCCAAAGACATGCAGGATCAGTCAAAAAATAAGCTCCTAACTCCTATTCCTTGACCTCTGGGGAAAACGTAACAGGGTTAAGGAAAGGCGATAGGAGAACTCAAAAGGATTTAGGAAAAGTCGACCGCGGTTCTCAGAGAATCCGACCAGACTTTCACTAAGCTACGACATTATAACCGGCGATTGACGTGCGTCTGCGCTGGAGAAACTACAATAATGGACTACAAAAAGCACGTCATCCACTTCTCCACATGTTGATTCTATAAACAGCTGGTTCACTGACCGGCTTCAGGTCCAGCAGCTCCTCCTTCCTGTTTGACCGTTTGCTGTATTTACATTTCATTTGTGGTTTTAGTTTAGTTTTTGTCAATTGTGTAACATGATTGAAATAAAAAAAAAAAATACCTTTAAATTACTATCACTGTCCACATACATGTATCATCACTATTCCAATTACTATATGTCTGCATGAAATTCATTGTTAAATATGCAAATAGGCATATTGTTTGTTTTCATGAACGGCCGAGGTGTGCGGCACTTTCGCAAAGAATTGTGGGTCGGCGTGATCTCCTTTCCTTTCGTATAGGAAGGTCCGTTGCATCCTATGCTAAAGGAGCTCTGAAAGGAAGCATTGGAGCTCCTTTCCTTTGCATTTAGAGAATCCGAACGGCTCTTATCATGGCGGCCACTTGTTTACTTCCGGCTCACTTCTTCAGGTAGGAACCTTCCTAAACAAAAAAGACTATTCGACTGCACCCATAGGTTCATTGGTGACTCTAAATTGCCCGTAGGTGTGAATGTGAGTGTGAATGGTTGTTTTGTCTCTACATGTCTCTACACTGGCGTCCTGTCCAGGGTGAACCCTGCCTTCGCCCAATGACAGCTGGGATCGGCTCCAGCGACCCTGCGACTCTGAATACTGGATAAGCGGTAGAAAATGGATGGATGGATGGTTGTTATTTCCTGTCCTCTAGAGGGCATTCCAACAACATCAAATAAATTACCACAACAGGTGACAGCTTCCTCGCTCAGTAATAATTAAGCCTACACACAAAATGAATGATGTCAAATAGTCAACTTTAATGGACTTTTTAAATCTAAAAATCAAGGACAGCTCAGATGGCATCATTAATTGCACAACATTAGATTCCAACCAAGACAAACATCCCCTGGTTTCTATTAGTCCTTTGAAATGTAAACACATCAGAGTGTGTGAGTGTGTGTGTGTGTGGGTCTGCTCTGACTCCGCCAACTGCATAAACATTAATAATCATGAGTTTAAAAAACATTGGCAAGATCTGGTCTTAAAGGTTTTTGGGCAATGCCCTCTCCTGTGTTGTTAATGAAACAATCTAACTTAAGGCTAATGTTTACATTTACATTTAGGTCATTTAGCAGACGCTTTTGTCCAAAGCGACTTACAATAAGTACATTTGTCAAAAGAAGGAAACAAAGAAACCACGACGTATCATTGCCGATAAAGTAAGAGCTAAAAATAGAACAAGTGTTAGGTCCTCATCTGAGTAAAGTAGTACTTCAAGAGCAACAGTGCTAAGATCAGAGTGCTATAGGTAAGGTTTTGTTTTTTTTTGTGGAGGGGGGGGGGATCGAGGGGGGGGTGTTAGTGGGTCATGCTATGTAGAGTCAAGGTGAAGTCTGAACAGGTGAGTCTTGAGCCTTTTTCGGAAGATGGCAAATGACTCTGCCATCCTGATAATGGTTGGGAGTTTGTTCCACCACTGAGGACCAGAACAGAGAAGAGTCTGGACTTTGCTGAGCGACATTTGTTTGATTTCAGCGATGGTGGTACCAGCCGGCCAGCTGAAGTAGAGGAGCGAAGTGCTCGCTTCGGGGCATGAGGTTTGACCAGTGTTTGAAGGTAGACAGGTGCCGTTCCATTGATGGCCCTGAAGGCCAGTGTCATCGTCTTGAATTGGATGCGTGCTGCAACAGGGAGCCAGTGGAGGTCAGGGAGGAGGGGGGTCACGTGGGAGAATTTGGGTAGATTGAAGACAAGGCGTGTTGCAGCGTTCTGGATACGCTGCAATGGTTTAATCGCAGAGGCCGGGAGTCCAGCCAGGAGAGAGTTGCAGTAGTCAAGGCGGGAGATGACCAGTGCTTGGACCAGAGTTGCGTTGCATCCTTTGTGAGGAGGGTCCGAATCCTGCGGATATTGTAGAGGGCAAATCTGCAGGATCGGGCCACAGCAGTCATGTTGGGGGTGCAGGATAGTTGGTCATCGAGGATTACACCCAGGTTCCTCGCAGTTGACGACGGCAATACTTTGATGCCCTCGACAGTGACCGACAGGTCCATGCGAGGGCAGTCTTTCCCTGGGATGAAGAGGAGTTCGGTTTTGTTCAGGTTGAGCTTGAGGTGATGTGCAGTTGTCCAAACAGAGATGTCAGCCAGACAGTTTGAGATGCGAGTTGCAATGTGAGCGTCAGAGGACGGGGGAAAAGAGAGGAACAGCTGGGTGTCATCTGCGTAGCAATGGTAGGAGAATCCATGCGATGTGATAACAGAACCTAGTGATCTGGTGTATAGTGAGAACAGAAGCGGTCCTAATACTAATAATGTCACCAGGTTATTCTAATTTCTATGACTCACCTGCTCCATAAGGGTCCACTTGCTGGCACTCAACCCATGATGATTGAGTTTCTTCTCCATGATGACCGCTGCTACCGGAGCTTGTTCAAGGTGCCTCTCTACGGAGTTACAGTAATTAACCTCGTTGTATGAGGTGATGGAGAGAACTGACTGGCGACACTCTGCAATGTTTTTCCCACAATGTGGCTTTCGTTTTGAAAATGTTATATTTCAGCTAGTCCTCGTCTATAAGATGTCACATAATATGCCTCCTTGGCTAGTGATGTCAAGCCATCTGTGGTCAGGGCAATCTTTTCTCCACTATCATTTTCATGATGTTGTCCTTAGTTTTATTGTAGAGTTTAACATTTTGCTTCTTAAATGGTCAGGAGTGGTTATCTCTGCTGTCTGCCAATTCTGAGTGAGATTGTGATTCAGAAAACTTTATTGTTATATATATGTAGCCTATATGTGAAAAAAGCATTCCTTTATGCGGGTAGGCCAGTGCGTAGAGGGTGAGATTTGCTAACGTTAGACAATGCATTTATTAAAAAAAACATATTTCAATATTAATTTCAGTGATTTTTCTCATTACATGCTGCCCAGTATTCATGCATGCAAGATAAGTTTTTTATTTAGTGTCAAACTGACCATCTTCTATGTAAAACCAGTTAAGTGAATACCCTCCTTTGCATGAAATGTATATTTATATATCTCAGCAAACTGTCACAGTGTCTGATGAGACACTATGATGTAAAGTACATTATTCTAAATATTTATATAGATATATAGATATAGATATACACAGTAGCTCTTGGTGTAGGGAACGTTAAATGTCATTCCTATGACTCTAAATCATCACAGAAAATACCATATTCTCCTTTGTATGGTCCCAGTTTATGTACATTTGTTCTTGTGACACCAGTCAATTTATAAGTCAATACAAAACATGGCTGAATTTAGGATTTTATGGAAATGACAATGCTGCATGATTAAATCTCCCGATGCCTATTCTCACAGACAACAAGTGCCATTCTGGTTTGAATGAGAATGTTGAAAAGCGAGGCAGCGAAGTGTAGCCCTTAAGTGTTTAAATGGAATTCTATTTACCTATAATTACACACAATTATGCATAGTGAGCTAATTTCATGCAATTGAATTCCAACAGAGATTGGTTGCTACTAGTAAGAAGCTACCTGAGTTGTTCAACATATTTTAGTATCAAATATTATTGAATACTGTGATTTCACATTACAGTGTGATGTTTGTACTTAATATGAACTTATAGGCCTTGTTATACAGAAATTCCGGCGTAATCACAGAAAGGAGAGTTCAAAAATATGCTGCGAATGCACCTTTGCTTTGCGGCGTAACGCCACAACGTGTCTCCGTCTACAAAGCATCCCGGCTTTGCGGAACAAGAGAGGCCGCGACATATTAAGTGCATCAAAACAACAATGAAAGGTGAACGTTTGCTCGTTTCGCATATTTACACGACTCTGAAGTTGCTGTGCATCACAAACCTGTTGCTGCGTACAATGGCGGCCCCGTGCGAGCAACAACTGGCATTTCTGTCTCAGAGGCAAAACATTCTGTCAACCCTTTCCGTCTCATTACCATTTACAATGATGATGGGGAAAAAAGGAGTGATACTCATGCAACAAAAAGGCAGTGTATGACTCAGTTCACCCTTATTCCAAAATCACCCTGTTTGTTTTATCTAACCATGCACACAGATTTAGTTTTATTTACCCAGGTTTACTGATATCCATGAAATCTTTCTACCCATGTTGGTTGCTGTGCACTTACAAATGACATCCTCATCATTTACATTTTTCAGTTGAATCTCTGAAGAAACAGTCCTTATAAACAGATTGGATTATCTACAGGAAAAGTTGGAATGTATCATAAGTTCTTAATCTTTAACTGAATGAGAGGCAACATTGTCCCCCAATCATAAACTGCTTAAGATGTGCATTAACAAATACCAATAGTTTAATCAAATGTCTTCATCATCAGTCTAGTATCTTATCACAGCAAATTCTCCTAAGTGGAGTCCAACAGGAACAGGTGGCAAAATACCATCAACAGGTTTTCCTGAACACTCACCACAAATAAACAGCTGATTACTGGTTTATTAACACACACACAAGCATGTTTTTTTAAGCCTTGAACACAATCCTCTATTATTTTGTTAGTTTTTTGTAATTATTATTATTATTATTATTATTATAATAATAATAATAATAATAATAATAATACAAGATCAGTATACTGCATGAGAAGTTGACCCTAAAAGAGCATACAGTTGCATTGAGTCGCGTCGCCTACCTCAGCCACCACATGTATCCGTACTCGTAGGGGAAGAAGCTGTTGGGGTCATCGCAGCAGTACTTCAAGTCGCTGAAGCCGCAGCAGAAAAGTGCCGTGGCGCCACTGTCCGCTTTCGGACACGTGAAGCGCTCCACGATCACGTTCTCCATGCTGGAGTAACTTTCGCAGTCCGAGCTCATATCAGACGGACTGTCCGCACGTGGACGGCGGCGTGGCACACAATAAAACGGGGGCTCGTGCCGCCGGTCTGTCGTTGCTGCATCTCCACATCAACGTCCAAGTGTCTGCAGCCTCCTGGAGGTGGAGGTGGAGGTTCCCCCCCCTCCCCTCCTCTCTCCCCTCCTCTCTCCCCTCTCTCTCTTTCTACCACCAGTCTCTCTCTCTCTCTCCCTCCCCCCCCCTCTCTCCCCTCCTCTCTCTCTCCCACATGAATAAATGACTGACAACGCTGGTCAGATTCTAATTAACAAATGCATTAGTAAGTAAATACTTCTATTTATATGGTAAAACGAGACAAAATAACGAAGAAAGAATTGCACAAAACTTCTGAGAGCTGTTGACAACAATACATACTCCAACAAGTTCAATCGTAGACTCCCTTCTTTTCAAACATGAACACGTCTTGACTTTTTTTTGTGGCAAAGTGATGTTGCATACTCAATAAATATGACATTTGAAACTTTGAAAATCTGTTAAAGCACTCTACTCTAACATCTGTTTACTTTTAAAAAATTATTCACAATGCGATTGCTTCCCTTGAAAACATTTGTTACACTCTTGTGTTCTTTTGTTTTTGCTTGTTTTGTTCTTTTATTTATCTTTTCCTTAAGGGACAGGTAGAAAATGGGCAATTCGCTACAACCTGGCATTATGCATATTTTCTTGTTTTTTATTGGGCATTGCCTCTGTCTCAAAACAGGAGGTAATCATGGAACAAAAAAATATTTGAATGGGATAAATAACCGGGCTCTATCGGTTATCATAAGCAATACACATTAGCCTACTTAGCATGATTCTCTGGGCTGCATGCTAACTTCAACATGCTAACAATATGTGATGTATTCATAGACGTTATTATGGGCATCTTGCATCTTTCAGACTTCTTGTGCATGTCATCCAGCTTGATTCAGGCTGCCACACTGTTGAACATTTTCATTCAAACCAGAATTGTGCTTGTGTGTCTGTGAGAATATGCAGGGAAGGGTTTAATCATGCAGAATTGTAATTTACATAAAATCCCAAATTTGACCACTTTTTGTATTCAGTATGGTTTGATAGGAGTCACCAGGACAAATCAACATAAACTGGGACCATGGAAAAAAGATGTTATTTTCGGTGATGATTTAGAGTCATGACATGAAATATTCCCTACATGGTGATCTACTGTATAATTTTTGTTTATTTAGAAGAATTTACTACTAATTACTTTAGAATTTAGTGCTATCTGTGACAGTTTGTTTAGATATGAATCTAAATATTTATTTTCATGCAAAAGAGGGTAGATAAGCAGATGTTACACATTAAATAAACTCGCTGAAAATTCTGCGCAAGACCTCACTAAGCTACGAGCATGCATGAAGGCATTTATGCTCAAGGCCATCTTCCCTGCAGAATCTCCAAAATGTAAAAAGAAAATATTCAGTAATGGAGGTAGAAGTCAAACGGTTACCAAAGGTTCTACACCTTTTGTAACTGAAGAGTCACGTCAACATAAAAGGAGAAACATCAGGGCAGTAAATGTGTCAGCTGTGAGGACCCCTAAAAATATTGTGCTTAACTTCATCCCAAATGTGTGTTTTAAGCTAGGAACTAAAATATATGACTGTATGATGAAACACAATCAAACAATGTGAGGGTGAAGAGCCTTATTCAATCCTGTTTTGATTCTGTTAAGGATGCAGTTTACATGCAGATGCAGTTTACAGATGTAGTGGTGGGATTACATGATCTATTTAAAATGTATTTTGTTGGTCATATTGTGACAAATGCCCTTTTCACTGAAAGGGTTACTCTCGTGGGTTTATTATTCACCTTACTGTAGGTTGGTGGACCTGTGAGAGACCAATTAAAAACAATTTACATGTAAGCTAGTGTCCGAGTTATGGTCCAGTTTGTGGAGTATCCATTTACATTCAGAAATGCAGCTTTAGAGTCCCAATGGCTGAAGGCTGCACTTGAAAATGGGACACATTTTCAAAGCTGGCTATGTGTATTTTCTTTTCTTCACAGAAGGTTGTTAATGTTTTTTGTGTGGGATATAACTTCAACACTGTCCAGCTTTCCTCCACTCTTGTTGCCGAGAGAGACATTTATCCAACCAGCCCACCGCTCTACACTGTAAAAAAAAATGTAATTTTACAGGAAATACTCTGTAGTTTTTTACAGATTTTTCCTGTTTTCCAATTAAACAATGAAATACCAGTAGATTTACAGATATTTTTAGTAATTTCAGGTTTTATGTTTAAAATTACAGTTAATTAACCATAATGTAAGATTACATCAATATTATGTTTTTTAATGAAAATCCATTGTATTTGTACAGCTTTAGATCTAATTTTACATACAATTTTCTGTATTTTTTCACAGGTTTATTACCATTTACCATAAGACAATGTAATAACTGTAAATTAACAGATACTAGCAGTAATTTAAATATTTACATTTAGAATTACATGTTATTACCAATAATATAATATTACATTATTACTATGTTTTTTAACGGTAATTTAACATGTTTCTTTCATATTCAAATGTAATTTTACATAAAATGTGATGTAATTTTACGTATCTTTCCTGATATTGATAATGAAGAAATGTACATAAAATTACAGAAATCTGCAGTGTTTTCCATAAAATTGTAGGTCATTAAGCATATGTGGTTAAGGTGATTTTATGTTTTTTAGAGGTAATGAGTAGTATTTGTACAAACACAAACGTAATTTACTGTACATTACTGTATAAAGACAATTTAAAATATATTAATTTACAAAAAGTGCACTTTAAATAATGTAATTTTACAGTAAGTTTTCTGTATTCTAACAGATGTTTTGCTTTTTTTAAACAATAAAATGCATGTAGATTTACAGATATTGGGAGTAATTTAAATTTGGTATAAAACTGGTATTGTATAAGTACACATTCCACTGTAATTTCTATAAAATGTTTTTTTTTTTTTTTTTTACAGGTTATCAGCATTTTCAATAAGATAGTAGCTGTAGATTAACATATATTAGCAGTAATTTAAACATTTACCCTGAAAATTACAACTAACAACCATAATAAGATTACATTATTATTATGTTTTTAAAGGCAACTTAACATGTCTTTTTCATATTCAAATGCAAGTTTACATCATGTGTGATGTCATTTTACAGATCCTTCCTAATAATTGTAATGAAGAAATGTATATAAAAAAAAATTACAGAAATCTGTAGTTTTTTCCTAAAAATTGCAGTTGATTTAGCATGCGTCGTTGAAGTGATAGTTTATGCTTTTTAACTGTACATTACTGTAGAAAGACAATTTAAAATTTTATTTTACGGAACGTGCACTTTAAAAATTGCAGTTTTACAGAAAGTATTCTGTATTCTAACAGATGTTTTGCTTTTTTAAACAATAAATATAAATATGTCTGTAGATTTACAGATATTGAGAGTAATTTAATTTTTTTTTTTTTATTGTATTGTATTAGTACACATTCCACTGGAATTTGGTATAAAATGTTTTTTTTTTATTAAAGTTTTGACCTACAAACAAACAAATGCCTGTAGATTTGGAGATATTGGGAGTAATTTTGCCATTTTTGCCATTAAAATTCCAGGTAATTTACCATGATTTAAGATCATATTAATATTATGTTTTCATAGCAATTTATTATATTTGTAAAGATTGGAATGTAATTTTACATTAAATTTGAGGTATTAATTTACAGATTGCTCTCCATGATAACAAAACATACAAAATTACAGAAATCACCAGTCATTCAAAATGTTTTCCTTAAAATTGCGGGTAATTAATAATGTTCAAAGTGTTTTTTTAAAAGGGAAAATAATGGTATAAATGAAACATACATGCATCATACATCGAAGTAATTCACTGAAAACTACTGTAAAAAACAAACAAACAAACAAACAAACAAATATTTTACAGAAAGTAGTCCAACCGTCTCTGACCTGGCAACGTGTAACCCTTGACCCAACTGGCAACAACGACCGTGACACGCATACGTAAACGTAAGCCCGTTGTTCCCGGCTCATTTATGCTTCCATTTCGTGCGTAAATAGAGACGTGCGTTATCAACGTTAAACGTCGCTGCCCTCATGCTTTCATGCGTCCTCTACGTTTTTTTTGTCCTATGGACGTTGAGCAAAACATCGTCGAGGGCGTCGTTCACAACGTTACTCCAATAAAGTTTCAAAAAAACAAGTTTATCATAACAACAAACATGGCGACTGGACAATGGAGGAGATAATGATCCTGCATCTATTGAGAAGGAGGCAAAATCGCAGGCAGCGTTGTAGACGGCGGTGGTCTGTGAGACCACTGAATACATCCCGAGTGTGGACGGAGAATTCCAGTCATTGGTTTTACCGATGAGAGAAATTGACGACGAACGTCATTTTCAGTATATCAGGATGTCCGTCGGGGCTTTCGACAACTGGCTTCGCCGGGTGGCTGCTCACATTAAGCATGGGAACTCGCACAATTCACCGGTGACGCCGGCTGAGCGACTAGCGGTCACCAGTCGCTTCCTCGCGTCAGGGATCAGTCATTTTTAAAACGTTTTTTAATTTGTGTATGCTATTCACGGCACTTTCTGTGTACAATGCCCGACACTGCCCCCACGATTTCCGTTGGAACTGCAACGTTTGGTCCGTAACGGTACGCATCCGCAAGCTTGCAGGATACGGACAGAAGTACGGACGAAATGTACGCAGAGAACGGACAGAAGGCTCCGTCCGTATCCGTATGCGTGTCTAGCGTAGAGCATAAAATGATAACGAGCGCGCACCACCCCTTCCCCCCTGGCCCCTCCCTCCCACTGAGAACGCGATTTGCGAGGAGGTGAAAATTTGCATTTGGAGAGCTACTATGTCCAAAAGGATATATCCGCCAGGTGCGGAAAAGAGGACAAAGAAGAAGGTCGAGGATGAAAAAAAAAACAAGGACAAGGTAAGGCTAAGTAATGTTATGTTTACCAGATGAACGTTTAGCCGAAAAACATGTCGGTTTTTTAATGAGACACTTCGTTAAACGTCGTTAACAGGTGCGTGTATTAGCTGGCTAGCTGCTACATGTCCTAGCCTGCTGCAGTTAACATGTACTGGCTGATTTTAAGGTATGTTTACGGTGAAAAGATAACAGCTGTTTGCCTGTGAGGGGATGAAGGATCAATCACCCATTTATTAATGGCTGATTTGATTCATGCAAAATACATTTATGGTTCAAGTTTCAGTCTAGGCAGTAATATAAAGGGTCAGTAATCACCTGCTCCATACTGTGCAGGCCAGGGTCAGAATATCAACTGTATCTAAGTGTTAAAAAAACACTCAGCAGTAAAGAGTGTAATTTATATGTAAATAGTTGTGCAATCTATCCCCCTGGACGTACATTAATTTATAGCACTATTTTCTGTAAACAATAATTGTAAAATCATTTTTATTGTCTCAGGTGGAGCAATACTGAAAAACTTTGGTGGTGGTGGTGGAGCATCAACCAGTGATGATGGAGGCACTGGTAAGAGTCCCCTGCCTTCTCTTTGAATACTTTTTTGACAGTGCAACCTTAAAACTGATAGCTACTTGTGCTCCAGCCAATTTAAAAAAATAACTTTTCAAATCATTATCATCATTCATGGTATTGTACTTGGAGATTACCTTGTATGATGTATATTGTTTGATCAACTCTGCATGTAATGCATTGTCCATTTATAAATTATAATTGTCCCACACAGCAGCTGGAGATGACTCTACAGCAGCTGGAGATGACTCTACAGCAACACCTGGCTCAGGAGAAAATGTTTCTGGTAGGTAACCATAATGGTCAATCATAAATCTCTTAATTGACAACAACTTGACCTTATGTATGAATTAGTTATGATAAAAAATGCTTTAAACTAACAGACTTCAAAATTAAGAAAACGACTAATAACAGCAAATGTTAATGTTCTTATTTCATATCAGGCCCATCATCATTCGACCCTCATGTTGCCACATCCTCATCCCCTGTGGCTGGTTCCAGTCATACAGTTGGTAAGTTTCTTGTTTGTTGCCACAATATGTTTATCTCTGTTGGAAAATTAAATTGTGTGTACACAAGTGGCTAAAAAAATTCTACTAATCTTCTCCACAGCTCCAGTGGTACTGATGATGCTGCTGACCAACCAACATCCTCTTCCTCTATTTCTTCCAACCCCGGGAACTCTGCTCCTCTACCTCCGAGCGATCCAGCACTGTGGCCAGCTAATCTGTCTGACCAATTAAGGACTGATTTGGTTTTGCTGGTTTTATGAATATTTGATAGTACATACACTGTGAGGCAGGGCCCCCAATTTTATCCTGCTTAGGGCCCCCAGATGTACAGGGCCGGCCCTGATGTTAACGAAAGGCTACAGAAGCGGCATAGAAAGACATTCACCATTTTGCGTTACACCAACAACTGTAGATAAAAAAACACACTTGAAACTTGGAGCTTTTAGCTCTGGTGTGAACAAGTCTCTATATACACGTTTTTGTAGTAACAATATATTATTTCCCAAACCGCTAAACATGGTAGCATGGTACCACTCAGAATGTCTGACGAGAAACACGTAGTTATTTATTAGTCAGTGCATGCGTCGAATATCATTTGCATGGAGATACCTCTGAGCAGCAGTGCTGTTTTTTGTTAGTTTGGATGGATGCTAGTGACCAGCACAAAGCTAGTGTGCGCGGTAGAAACACTGTTTCAATATCTTCTCACAGTCACCAAACATACATTTCCACATGAAATTAAGCTAGAAAGTTTATTGACGTTACCCCCCGTGTTTGCCACGCGTGTACCTGAGAAAGGACCAGGGTCGACACGTCCATCCGGTTTTTGCTGCAGCAGCTAGGTTCATGCAGAGGTCGCCTTGCCTTTCAAAATAGTAGCCTACAGCTGTAACTTCGTCTGCAAGTGTCACCAGATCAAAATTTCATTTAAAAACAAACATAGATATACCATATGCCCAATCCAAAATCTGGATCGGGACTCACATGTGGGAAGAAAAAACCCGGAGAGCCTGTTAATGCAGTCTAAATGCATGTATTTATCTAATTTATAAAGTATTTAAAATGTGAATATGTTTTTACTGATGAGAGGAAATAAAAATGTGTCAACTGCCTAAATACTTTTGTTTGGTCTCATTTATAAAGTATTTAATGTCCATCCATCCATTTTCTACCGCTTATCCTGTATTTAGGGTCATGGGGGGGGGCTGGAGCCGATCCAAGCTGTCATTGGGCGAAGGCAGGGTACACCCTGGACAGGACGCCAGTCTATCACAGGGCCAACATGTAGAGACAGACAATCATTTACGCTCACATTCACACCTATGGGCAATTTAGAGTAATCAATGAACCTATCCCCATCCTGCATGTCTTTGGACTGTGGGAGGAACCCGGAGAGAACCCACGCTCAAACGGGGAGAACATGCAAACTCCACACAGAAGGAACCCTGGCCGACCCGGGAATCAAACCCGGGACCCTCTTGCTGTGAAGCGACAGTGCTACCCACTACACCACCGTGCAGCCACCAAGTATTTAATGTGTTTGATTTTAATAACACCTGCATTAAACTAAGTTGTGATTCATCAGGTTACACCCCACCGTTCCGAAAATAGACCATATCCTCTTCTGTAGTTGGGCCCAGCTCATTTTAAGTCTATCAGGTTTCATTTGATGTTACAACTTTACTTTCAGGATATATGTAATTTGTGGAGGGGCGACTAGTTGTTATGGTACCTTATAAAATAAACAGCTCTTTCTTCTTTCATAATTGATTGTCTTAAAAGGTATAATAATTCAATACAAATTGTGAAAAGTAGGCTACCACAATCTTGATAAGAACCATGTATAATCATTTAACAACCACCAATTAACAGCTAGCAACATCTACACCTTCTACAATGTGCAACAACACTGCAGCAGTATCCATCATTTTCTTCAGGAGATGCACATTTCTACTTTTTAAAAAAAATTGAATTAAAGGAATGTGAGTAGGCTACAGTACAGATTATGTTTACATACACCTCCAACAATATTATGTTAATACAAATGCATATCCAGAGATGGAAAGAGTACTCGACCCCAGTACTTGAGTAAGAGTACAAATACTACTGGTCAAAATTTACTCCGTTACAAGTAAAAGTAGCTCAGTCGACATGGTACTCGAGTAAGAGTAAAAAAGTACTTGCTTTTAAAGGTACTAAAGTATCCAAAAGTACATGCTTTTAAATGTACTTTACTTAAGAGTAAGAGTAAATTTCAAATAAAATGAATGGTTCTAGGCTTTACATAGTTAATAAATATTTGTGTAAAAAAGTCTTTGGGGGTTCATGTCTTCCTGCACCACCAGTTATACCAACCACTGCTATGCGCAATACAGTTACACAAGATAAGTAAAATATAATACAGTACATATACCTTTAACTAGTATGACTAGATTAACATAATGTAACTTGCGGTGTAATATTGCCAAGGAATGCTGCATCGAACATAGCCCATCTACAAGCTCACAAACGCAGAACTTCTGACTTCTGCTATGAGCCTGCCTGTTAATCAGGCATGCAAGGATGTTGTAAGACAAAGTATACATCCAGTTTATTCAGCCCAAAAGCAGCGTTCCCCCAGGAATATTATTATTATTATAATATATATATATATATATATATATATATATATAACCCTATCCCTAACCCTAACCCTTAATTTAATACAATTGGACTAGGGAAGATTCAAATTTCAAAGTTGGCGCCTATTTCCAGTTTGCTTCGTCCCGCCCATAACGGCCAACCAGCCAAGTTTGAAGAACGACAACAAGATAGGATTAGCGCGAGTGTCATCCAATCAGGTTCGTAGTGGGCATGTCACGAGTCATGCAAGTGAAAGACGTTATGAGCTTTTGGCGCATCATCTTCAAGGAGCCAAGGTGGACGTATGAGACAGTCAGCCACAACGGACATTGTCAACCAAACGCTGTTTGAGGTAAGTCTCCCAGATAACGCATGTGAACGATATTTTAATTCCTTTTCATACCTCGAGTGGAAAGCCTTGAAGCTAACGTTAGCATCCCTCTGATAAATTGCTACCACGGCGTAAGCTATAGTTAGCAGATAGCTATCGTTTTGTATGGTTTTGTGACTAAGTGACTGATGGCAGCCAGGTCATTTTATTTTACAGCTAAAGTATTAATTGTTAACGCGCGCTTTCGGTCAAAGGCTTTTCTAACATGAACAGAGGTTAGTCGTAATTGGGTTGTAATGTCCCACTCGTCCTGCATGAGTCCCGCAGAGACTTGAGATCTTACGTTTTTTTTCTAGCATTATAGCATGCTACGTTAGCCTGCTCATTGCCGTCTTCCCTCGCTAGAGTCTGCTCTTTTTTTCACCAGGAGAGTTTATTTCTGTCTATCGCCACATGTGTGGAGATTTTTGTTCGTTTGTGTTTAAATAATGTTTTGAGTGTTAATTATGGAGTTATAATTGCTGCAAAACGATCTGTGTGCGTATTCAGATCTGTCTGTGCGTGTTCAGATGTGTGCGTGTGTGCGCGCGCGCTCGCGCGTGTGTTCAGATGTGTGTGTGTGTGTAAAAAAGAAAAAAAAATCTGTATGTCTGTATTCAGATTTGCAAGTGAATGGTACATAGCTCTGTAAATGTCTGATATCAGTTACAACTCAGGCAGGAGCTCTCGATTGGCTGTCTTTTTACACGTGACTACACCGAATCAGCGCGTATTAGTATGTTAAGCATGTAATCTCTGGGTCTATTTGCTCTGTACAAATGCTGTTGATGCTAAATTATATGCATGCCTGCTGAATGAGATATTAGTCTATTGGATTTAAATGTTAAACTGAGGTAGTGAAATGTGGGTTTTCTGGTTACCATATTTATTTTTGTGTTTCCTGTTGAACTTTAAATACTGAATCATTGACTAACCTGTCTAAAGGACCAATTTGTGTTATCCATCCATCCATCCATTTTCTACCGCTTATCCTGTATTTAGGGTCACGGGGGATTTGTGTTATTTTTTGTAATTTTTTATTTTACTGTGCAAAATTGATAATTTTGTTAAAAAGCCTTTTCTAGCTCACACGCAGCTCACGATTTCTGTGTGTTTTTGTTTGTCACCACAGTTGCCAAGTAAAGATCCAGTCCTGACTCCTGTGTCTCCTTTCCAACTTGGGACACAACAGAGACATAAAATGGAGACGGGTTACATGTATTTAATATATAATAGAGGATGACTCCCAGTGATAATGACTACTCCATGGAGATGGTAAGGACAATAACATTTTTCCAATCTATAAAACTAGATTCAAGCTTGCAATTAAAGCCTGTGCAGATGGACATACTTCCTACCTGTCTCAGTGGAGATGCACTGGCTGTCATTACCACCAGAGGTGCAGCAAGACTGTATAGATAAATTACATTTTTGGTACATGTTAATTTGTGAGCTTTGATTAGCTCTGGACAGAGCCAGGCTGACTTTTTTCTTCTTCTCCTGTTTCCCCCTATGTGTGTGCGTGCCTGCTTGTATTGATGTCATGCCTGTTAAAAAAGAGACTGACCTGGAGAAGGTAAGACCATATTTATTATTATTTATCTCTGTAAAACTCATTATATAACTGCATGAATCTATTTTAGATAGAGAAGCGTTATCAGGATCTGTGATTGACATTTTTAATGTTTTAACTTGAGCATATCTTACTTTAAGAATATAATGTTGATAGGAGTAGAGTTTTGTGTTGAGTGTAATCTCGAAAGAGAATATTTATCACTCTTTTACTTCTGCTCCTGTTTCTCTCTTAGTTTGGAAGTAAAGTGGCACATTGTTGGCTTTGCTAGAAATGCTCAGTGGCTTGTGGATCACAAGGCCAACCTGAAGTGAGTGATACATAATGTGAAATATATTTTCAAATCAAAAAACCCTGATGATTCCTCTAGTGGAAATAATGACCTGGTTCTCTCTCCATTAGCACTGACGGGACCTGCTGTAGAATGAGTCTTCTGGCTAAGAAAACAGACACTCCTCGATGCTTCACCTTGCGCAGCAAAAGTGAGTGTACACACACATACACATGCAAAATAGAAAACGAATCATAGTCCCCCTCCAGTTAAATCAGGTAGCCTCTCCTCAGTGAAAGAAACAAGGAAAGCTGGCTTGGAGTTTTTCTCACAGTCAGAGTCCTTTAGGTGCTTTTTGCAAACTCTAAGCAGGCCACCCCCTCCCCACGACTATTAAAAACAATGATGTGCAGGCGTGCTCAGCCTGCCAGATCAGCTTGTTACACATTATCTTGTGACAGCTAACTTTTGCGATCCGGTTCCTACACCGGAAACATTAACATTAAATGTACTTTTTATTCTCAGTGACAGTTCCATTATTATTTAACTGTAGTATAGAGTTGTATTTGGCTTATGATTTTTCTAAATTAAAGATTGCAATTGCAATTAAACAATTGCTCACCATGCTCTTGCCATTTCTGCCTAGAACTAACGAAAGTCCCCTCTGGTTTCAGTTTATGCATGTCATCTAATTTGTTTTGCAGCTCACTTAATTCTAATTTCTCCTCATCATTGAAAGGGATAGTTCACCCGAAATCAAAATTCAGTCATCATCCACAATTGTGATTTAAGAGGGAGCTGTTCATTTTCCAAGAAGATACTTTTTAAAATCCAGATTGATCAGGGGAAAGACAAACATTAATTGTTATTGCCTTGTGATCTGTTAAGGGTGTAGATAAAAGCATCACAACTGGATACTGTCCTTATCAAATGTTCAAGGCCAAAAGCCTATACGAGAACATCTGGAACAATCCTTATTACTCCACGTGTAAATTTGACTATTTGGGAATTTCTCTCTCCATATATGAGTTCTTCCTCAGTTCAATCCTTACCTTTGGTGTGGTTCATTCTTTTGAGCTTTGTTCCTTCCCAGCTATCTGAGTTCTGTTGTATGGTTCTGCTCTATAGATTTAATTGCAAACTACAACTGTTTAGTAAGTTAAAGATGTTGCTGATTACAGCATGAAGTGTTGATGAGGTCTTAAAATATTTTGAGAAGGTCTTTTAAAAAGGTATTGAAATTGACTTCAGGATTCCTGCATATACCCTGGTAATGTATGATAAGAAAAAAGCAACTCAAATTAGAAACGATAATTTCAGTTCTCATGAATGTTTGTCTGTAAAATGCCAAAAGGTTTACATGGATTGTCTAAACAAATGCCTGTTTTCTCCCTAGATGGACAATCGGAGGTATTTAAGGAGGCCCCAGCTGCCAAGCAAGTGAACAGGCAGTTTGAAATGATCTGACGCACAGTATGTATTGCCCAAATGTATTCTAAAATGATTTTTACATTTGTTTAATTTGCAAGAAGTAGTTACAAAGTTTAATAGCCATGACCTAAGTCCAAATATTGCTGATCGTCTTCATAAGCTGCTCCTGTGCTTCACAATTGTAGAACAGAGTCCAACATTCTTTGCATTGAGAAAAAGGCCTCAAAATTACTCTTATTGCACGTAACAGGCAATAAGTAGATTCTGCTAGTATATGTTACTAAAACCTATGTAAATTTGTCTGTAAATGCAAATTTTAATCGCCATCCCACAGGGATACGTTGCTTTCTCACTGCGGTGAAAAAAAATCCATACCACACATACACAATGTTGACTTACCTTATAACAAATGTAGACATCCTTGTTTATCTTCTTTACGTTGAGTTGACTGGTCAACCACACAGCTTAATCCACCAGAGACATTTAGCTCTGTTTAGATGTATTTTAGGAGATGGGATGTCGGGGATAAAATATACCCCATCGCCTATCCTCTCAGGACACCTCATATCAGAGATGTATTACCCCTCCACATCCCTTTTGATGGCTTCTGGATGAAACCAGGTCCATATATGACATTTTGGACTTGCAGTATGGACAGTACAACATTAAAGTTATGAATATCACTTTAAAGGATAAAACTGGTGTAGTGTTTACTTATTGTAAACATGGCCTGTGAAAATAGAAAAATCTGCAATGCTTTTCTGTTAATAACTATGGTCCACCGCCAGAAATATATATATTCCATATCATGTAACTATTTGAACTCCATGGTACTCAAAAATAAAATAAGTCACAGATTTGCGATTTTTCTTTGTTCTGCACAGCTTTGTTTTTCAATATAACATACTGATGATTACAGTATGATTATACTGCAAGTGTTTTAAAAAGTTGATCATAGATTGTTGCTTATGCCCATGCAATAGAATAGGAGGGGGCTTTTCCAGTGTTACTGGGTACAAAATACTGAAATATTCCTATTTCTTTTCACTTTTTCATATAAAAACAATATTTTGGAAGTAAAACACTATATTGAACAATTATATAAAGTAACTGCTGAATACCTTACATTTACAGAGATCACCTTAGCTGTTTTAATGTGTAATGACTTACTATCCTTGTTTTTCTGTCAAATGAAACTTTTTAACAATATTTGTTCAGTTTACTAAAATGATTGTTAAATACCATAAATGTACAGATATTATCTTTAAATATACCTATTAATGCATTTTGATGTACAGTGTATAATTCTCCATTGTCCAATTCATTAAAATAACACTGTAAATGTGCAGAAATTCCTATTTTATTAAAGGTACATATTTTGTTTATACATTGTATCATTGTTTTTTTTACTTGGGGAAACCACAATTATGCAGCAAATCAGGGTAGATGGACAAGACGGTTTCATGAAATGACTACTAAATACCCATAATTTACAGGGATTGGCCTTAAATTTAGCTTTTTTTAATGTATTTTTAATGTAATCTGCTTCTTTTCCACTGTCCAATGAACATTTTTAAATCTCGTAATTCTTTAAATGACAGATTAATACTGTAAATGGGCAGACATTTATCGTTTGTTTAATGCATTTATGGCATTTTTATACATTATTTCATGTCATTGTACATTAAAGAACAATATTTAAACAGGAAATTACTCTAGATAAACAAGGCCATTCCATTAAAAAAAGTACTAAAAACCCGTAATTTACAGGGACTGGCCTTAAATGTAGCTATTGTTTTATGTATTTGTAATGTATTTAGCTTGTTTTTCCACTGTCTTATGGTTGTTTTTAAATATGCTAATTCTCTAAAATGACAGATTAATACTGTAAATTCGCAGACATTTATCTTTAGTTTTATGCACCTAGTTTGTTTTTATACGTTATAACTTTGTTAATGTACATGGAAAAAATAGTATTTTAACATAAAGTTACTGTAGATGGACTTGGCTGTTTCCTAAAATAAATAATGTATACCGTGAAATTACAGAGATTAATCTGAAAGTTATCTGATTTTAATGTTTTTTTTTAACATAGTATGTATGTTATTTTACAGTATAATGGGCATGTATCAACTATAATATACTATATTTTAATTAATTTTGACTGTTAAATCTACTCTGTATTTTTACAGTTATTGTATGTAGTTCTGTGATCCAGTTATTTACTGTAATTTTACGGTATCCGTTTGGAAACTTTGCTGCCAGTGCTTTGACTGTTTTTTTACAGTTTTTTAGTACTGTAAAATTACAGTGATTGACAAGAAGGGTATCGGATTTTTAATGTTTTTTGACATAATATGGATGTTATTTTACAGTATAATGGCATTTATAAACTATAATAAACTGTATTGTAATGAATTTTGACTGTAAAATTTACTCTGTATTTTTACAGTTATTGTATGTAGTTCAGTGATCCAGTTATTGACTGTAATTTTACGGTATCCGTTTGGAAACTTTGCTGCCAGTGCTTTGACCGTTTTTTTACAGTTTTTTTTTTTACAGTGTATGTTGAGGATGATGATATTCTAAATGCAGCTCACAAATGTGATATTTGATATGTCACGCTTTGATATTTAGCTACACTTGAGTTAGTCATTTTGCCCTTTAATATAAGCGTAATGCAATAATTGCAGCATGTTATGTAAGTACTAGTGTCTCGCCAGGATTTACAGTAGTATTAGTCTAGAAGTGAGATGACAAGAGCCTGCACCAGAACCTTTGTCGCCTTCTAGATCCTGATCTTGTCCTTGTCTGTCTTTATTATGTTAATTGTGTGCTGCTGCCTTGGCCAGGGCTCACTTGTAAAAGAGATGTATATGCCAATGTGATTCTTCCCTGGTTAAGTTGGTAAAATAAAAATATGCATGCAGCATGTATCTGCATGATCGGGTTGTTGTGTCTGAGGTAAGGGAGAGTTGGTTGTCGAGGGTCACACCCAGGTTCCTTGCAGTCAGGGTGGGGACTGCCACAGAAATGTCAATGGTGATGATAAGGTCTTGGATGGGAGAACCCTTCCCTGGAAGGAAAAGCACCTCGGGCTTGTCTAGGTTAAGTTTCAGGTGGTGTGTGGACATCCATTGAGAGATGTCAGTGTTTCAGACTGGGGTAAAGAGAGAATAAGTTGAGTGTCGTCTGCTGTGTAGCTGTCTGTGGTAGGAAAGGCCATGTGAGTTGGTGAACAGACCCACAACAGAACCTTGAGGAACCCCTGGACATGGTTCTGACACAGATCCTCTCCAGGTCACCCGGTATGTGCAGGTTTAGAGTTAGGAAGTGAGCAGGGCCTGAGACACAGGTCCTGAAGGGTGGAAATAAGGATCTGGTGCTTCACCGTGTCAAACACTGCTGAAAGGTCCAAAAGGATGACCACAGAGGAGAGAGAGGATGCTCTAGCGGTGCAGCGGAGTAGTGTGCCGGTTAGAAGAAGGTCTCATTCTGCAATAAGAGCAGAGGAAAGCTGAACTGAACTGCTGTGTGTGCCTTCCACATTGAACCGAACTCACTGAACTTAAATCCCAACAAACAACTTGAACAACCTTCTGTGAAGGACAGGAAATAATATGGCTTGTGTCCGTCTGTCTTTTGGGGAAATGAACATTTGTCACAATACATATAACCAACAAAATACATGTAAAATAACAATATAATATCACCACTACAACTGCATTGTGTATATCATTTTATTTATTTTTTGTGTCTTCGTCATTTACCCACAAATAAATTCACTGGGGACGTCAACCTAAAAATGTAAATACATTTAATTGATAATACTTCTGTACATATAGTTAAGTAAAAACTTTGAATCCAGGATTTTTACTTTTAAAATGGCATATTTACATTGCGGTACTATATTTTTGCTTAAAAAAACAACTCATAAGCCCACACAAAACAAAGTATTGGATCACTGGAGAAATTATGATGTATTGTGTAATTTAGCAATAACACTGATGCGCCTGATGGGGGCACCATACCTAAAGGGCAAACTGTATACACCACTGGTATGTGTTTGACAGCACCAAAGGGGATGGAGGAGTGGAGAAAAAACAAGTCACCTGCCATTTACAGTACTCTTGCTAGTGGCCAGTGCATTACTGTATTCACCATGATTCATGTCAGACATTCCTTTGTTCATGACAAAAGCCATTGTTATCCAAGGATTCAAAGAAAGGCTTAATTGTGTTCAAGCCTCATGGTGCCATTCCCTAAATGAATGTAGCTCATAGGTCTTTCTGTAGCTGTGTATTTTCCAATGTAGAATATTTTAAGATATTATTGTAAAATCTGTTCTGTATGTTTCTGAATAAAACTATTATTCAATACAGGATGACGCTGGCAGTATTTTATAATTTGAACTTTTGTACTATTTCTCTACAAATCCCATGAAAAGACTGAAACCAACAATGAACTGATCCTACTTGCATATGTTGTGTGAATCCAAGGCTTGGTGTATGACATTCCTCTGTGCCATTGAGCTGCATTTTTGTCCAAAAATTAATGAATGACTTTTTGAACTGTAATGTTGGGTGTTACATGCCATGTTGAATACATTCCAATACATTCTTGGGCATGATTACTCACTAGTTATATCAAGTAGTCTTTAATTAAAACTGCATAAATAAATATGAATCAGAATAATAATAGTAATATTTGTGGCCATGACATGTCTTCAGAACAAATGGGCTTGGGGATGAAAAATATACTTGTAAGTAGAATATTATTATACACTGTGATATTTTACTGAAGTTGATGCATTCATGAAATGTTTACCCAGAATTTGAATATAGCCACAGTGGATTTACATACTTGTGTGTAATTTAAACTATACAAATATGCTCTAACCTTGTCATTGGTTTTGTGTACAGTAAAAAGTACACTATCTGTCAATCAATTGTAGTGGGCTATATGTACAGTACAGACTAAATGACTTCCCCCTGAGGATTAACACACTGTTGGTGTAATTCTGGTTTGAGTTTAAATCAAATCAGTTGTATTCAGTTAATTATCAAATCATAAAGTGCATAATTGAATGGATGGAGGAAAACAAGGGTGTGCTATAGAGCTAGCTGTTATCTTTAAAAAAAAGTCAGTCTCAGCTCCTTCTATCTGCACAGAGAAGCAGGCAGCCAGAGGATCACACTCTGTCTGACTGCCCACTGCTCTGAGGTAAAGGGCAGGTGAAGGTTACCACTCTGATGACACCAGGGCCCCATGTTGTCATTGCCACTGTATTGCATAACCACAGAGCGCTTAAGACAACTATCTTGGCACAACAGTCAACAGTAAATCAAATTGAATAAAAGCATTTGGACGTTTAGATCATATACTGTATGTCCTTGCTCTCTGTGAAATTGGTGCATTTTGGCTAAACAGGAGGCCAGTGAGCAACAGCGTTTGGGTTTTTAATGAATGAATGCATGTCAGCTTCTGGGAGGTTGTCTAATCCTGTGTAATCTCTGCCTGATGAAACCAGATAGAGTGGAAATATTGGCAAAAGAGAGGGATTAGTGACCATGGAGTCTGGCAAAACATGTGATCACAGCACGAGCACATACTATACTCACACATCAACATGCAGTTCTCCCCCAGACAACACGACACAGCACAAGCCTCCATTCATGATTCTTCCATAGGTAGTAGCATAGACGGTGTGTGTGTGAGTGTGTGTGTGTGTGTGTGTGCGTGTGTGTTATTAGGAGGGTTGAGTGCTGCCATATTAGTACAACTCAAGTCTAATGGGAGCACTGCTAAAAAAAAGACTAAACATACAACTGACAATCTGAATCTGTGTGATCTGACTGCCGTACACATGGTCTCATCCTGACGACAGACTGTGAAGGACAAAGCGACCTGAATCACTTGAGCTTTGGGCTGGCGGAAGATTAAAAACTCCTCTCTGGGTGAAATAAATAAATAAAATAAAATCTGTTCCACAGACAAAATGCTGGACTTGTGTGAATACACAGTGGGACTGTCTTAAAAACAACGATGGCAGAAATACGCACATGCTTTCTTGTAGCAAATGAAAAGATCCAGATGCGTTAACTATAGAGTTTGAACATTTTCACAATGGATGTGGTCAGCCTATAGCAGAACGACTGGAAGTAAAGGGAAACCACTACTCTCGATTCAAATCTCTAAGTTAAAATATAACTTTATTGATCTCCAGCAGGTTGTTGCAGCAGCAACAGCAATATTGCAGATACATAGAGAGAGTAAAGGAAACAATTGAGAGGCAAAAAAATAAGGGAAAAAAGAATACAAATAAAAAATATGTTAAAAATGTACACCAGACTGATGATGTGACTAATGATATGATATATTAATATAATACAAGTTTTATCAAATAAATTATGATACAATATGGGACATAAGGTGAAAAATGGTAATATAACAATATATAGCATAGTTCAGCAACAGAGGATAGGAACAGAAGGTCAAACAAAAATCATAGTCTTGTTTTTCAATAACCCAATATCATGTTAACATATTAACCCACTGAATGATATATAGTTGATAGAGTCTTCTTATAGTTGTGGAGACCCCCCCCCCCCAACAAAAAAAAAAACTACCTATAAAAAAACGCGCATCTACATGCACGTAGAGCCTGTTGTTTGTTTTGCAAAAATCCACCGCGCCCGTATCATCTTGTCCACTCAGCACAGTTCAGTTCGTGCACACGCCACAGATCCCACCTCCCCATTCACGCATGTTACAATATCACAGGCACACACCTCAAGCTAGGTATACGCTAAATGACGTTAGTAGCTGCTATCTATGAGATAAGTTAGCCAGCCTACCTCTGTGTGGCGTGTACTCCATGGCGTTTATCAATGAGAGAAGACACGGGCCGTTCACAGAATCTGGTGCACGCGCACTGACGAGCCCCCGATGGGAGGGAGCGGAGGAGCTCGGTGGTAGAGGGGGAGGGGCCTGAGTGTTGGGAACATTCTAAATGTGACTGAGTCAACTCCATCTGCCAGACTTGCTGACTGCAGCTTTAAGGAATGTTTGCTGAACAGTTACTACTTTACTCAGACGAGGACCTATCACTTGTTTCTATTTTTTCGCTTACTTGATCGGCAATGATATGTTGTGGTTTATTTCTCAAATGTACTTATTGTAAGTCGCTATGGACAAAAGCGTATGCTAAATGCCCTTAATGTAAATGTAAATGTGAATGTAAAATATAGCATGCAATAAGAAAACGCCACAACACAGTATCTCAGTTTTAGTCTTTGTATTCACGCAAAATACAGATTTACTTTGCATTAATTTAGGGCATTTACATTGACATTTGCATTCGAGGATTATAAAGATAAAATCAAATCAAATAATCTTCGTCCCTTGTTCTCCACTCAAAAAACAACTTCTTACGAGATTACTTAGGTCATCAGGAAATAATGCTCAGGGGCCTCATTTATAAAGCTTGCGTACGCAACTTTTCACGTAAAGGTTCTATGATTTATAAAAAACAAACTTGACGGGAAAGTGTGCACCTGTAAGCAAACTATGAGGCATGGGTACGCACATTCTGGAGACTGGAGAGGAATCAGCGACACAGATGGAGCTGTGGTGAACTGAAGTCAGATTGTAGAAAGTAAATGTGAGAAGAACTATTATAGTTTTGATGACTCACATATTTAATTTCACTCCATGTCATACCTTAGATCTGCTTTATCATGAAGATGAACTCCAGCAGGGTTATTTGCGCTTGTATGGAGTGATAATTGTTTCATGAACACCTTTTAAAATCCAACTCGTATGTTAAATCAAAATTATTTCTAAATACTGAATCAGCGCTGTGTCGCCGCAGGAGGAGGAGACAGCCGACTGCATGGATAGAAACTAATACCCTCCCATTAGATACCTGCAGAACAGCGGAATAACAACATATTCTCCTTAATTACCGTGCATATATCATCAACACAAACATAAATACAGCCGTTAAGCCATCAACAGGGTACAAGAATCCATGACGGTGTCATGCGGCGTCTGTTAAGTAACAATCATTTCTTGCATAACTGAGCACCCGACCGCTTGACACGGGGATCAGGGGTTAATCTGTGATTTTCAGGAAATGAATGGCCAGCAGTCTTAATATTTAATTGTTTGCCATCACTGAGCATAATATTTCCACTATGTTCATGCTTTATCATCACTAAATTCTCCCTGATCTACATTCCACACTTCTGGGGAAAAAAATGTCCAAAATGGTGCATTATGAAGAATAAAATTCATATTATGGAGCTTCATAGTCAAAGGTTTTATTTCAGAAAGAACAAATATGTATCTTTGTCTGGTATAAATCCCATTAGGATCATCAAGTGCCCACATGGTCATTTGTGGGTCCAAATATGGGGTTCTAAAAGAGTCACGTCTGCCGAAAAGGGCTTTGGACCCCCATAAAACCCTCACCAGTGGTACCATACCCTTAATTTTGGCAAGAGCAAAGTTCCCAAATATAACAAATAATCCTGTTTAGAATAAATATGATCATTAATCGTGGTGATAGGAGCACCCAAAAAGTGAAAAGTAATTTTGTCCGTCAAAAAAAAAAGGATATTGATGACCCACCTTTCACCCAAACAGTAAGGAATGTTGATTTGATACTACAATGAACTAACACACCAATTTTCAACCTTCTATCACTATTAGAACAGAAGTTATGGGCCTCCAAAAATGCCAACAAATGAAATGCAAAATTCCAATGTGTCAAAAAGGGGTGTGGCACTTGAAATTCAAATGGACGCCACGGCAAACGGTTTGAGATATTGACCTGACACTTCAGATTCCTTTGTTTGGTAACATAAGGCATATTTTCACCGTTTTTCATTATATATATATGGGTCATTCCATGCCAACTCAGCCACCCATGTACATGGTACCTCTCAGATTTTGCTATATATATTTATATATCAGGTTATTAAAAATGTATATACATGCTAGTCCAGTAAAATGCATTTCTGTTAATCCCCAGGCTATTCTCTGAAGGCATTTATACATACATTACTGAATGAAACCCATCTGACCTGATAAGCCCTCATGCACACCACTTCCCTGCCACGCATCAGAGGAAGGTGATCCTTAAATACAGATTGTCATTGGACACAGCTGCAAGACTTTCTGGTTAAACAGTCACACAATTATAAGGTGGTTCAAACGCTGAATACTGAGCATCAGGAGAGTTTACAACCTCAACAAAGCATGTCTCATCACAGTGAAGCACCTCTTGTCTCTGGCAGGCAGAGTGCTTTGCTGAAAGGTCAAGAAACACAATTACAAAACAACACAGAGAATACCAAACAGAAGATTAGCCTCATGTTAAAATCTTTTTCATTTGTTATTATTCTTTTGCCACTATGAGTTAGGGACTCAGTAGGTACCTTATCCGTTAGTGCCAGCTGGCTGAGGGTGCTCACAAAGAGTTAATGGTTTTGAAATGGTTAATAAATCTGATGAACGTGGCAATGATAACTGACATTTTAGTGGCTGTGATCCTTTTTTAAAGCTCTGTGTCTGCAGCTTTCACTACACAGTGTCATTTCAGCCAGAACACATTAATTTGGGATAACAACAGTGTTGCCACAGTTACTTTGAAAAAGTAATCTGATTACTGATTTATGATTGAAAAAGTTAATTTAATAATTTATTAGATTGCAAGTTAATTTATTTGTTACATTCAACAGCTGCCGACAACAACCCCACCGCCTCAACATAAAAATGACAACTGGTTTTGCCAACACTTACTTTATTGGAAGTGCATTTTTAACAGGACGTCTGCTTCGTACCAACTGGTGGGACTTGCTCTGTAAGTTTGACTGCACTGCTGCGACTTCAAAGGTCCCAGCTAGCAGGGAACGTTCCCACACCATTGGCTAACATTCCCTACAGGTTCTGTTAAAGTTCTTAAAAAACATTTTCATTTAATGTTCAAATAACATTATAATGATGTTTATTATTTTAAATAATGTCCCTGTATTGTTGAATGGTAACAAAGATAGAATGTTTTAGATGTAACATCCTAAGGATGTTTTGGGGATGTCTGTGAGGTAAAAATTATAGACTGTTGCTCTATAAAACATTACCACAATGTTCCATAACAACAAAGTAAAGACATTCTCAAAAAATAATTTTAAAAACGTTTTCAGGATGTTATTATGGCCTCTGATTGCAATATGTTATTTTAAAACATTCTGACAATGTTATGCAATAATAAAGAAGGAATATTGTTAAAGCAATATTTTAAAAATATTTTCAGGATGTTACTGATGCCTCATATCACAAATAGCATGTTTCTGTAATGTCATTTATAAACAAAGGAATAACGTTTTACCTATAGCATTCTGAGGATATTTTAGGGACAATGTTTAGGTAACAGATTACATAATGTTATTTATAAAATGTTTTCACAATGTTATGTAATATCACATTAAAAACATTTTCGAAGTAATATCTGGAAAATGTTTTGAGGATGTTATTGATACTTCAGATTACGCAATGTTCTTTTCCAAAACATTTCTGTAATGTGATATATTGACAAATGTAGAATATTTGTCTAAAACATGCTTAGGATGTTTTGAGGATGTTCTTGAGTTAATGATTATTGAATGTTCACCTACAGAACATTTCCACGATGTTACAGAAAAACAACAAAGGAATATTCTAAAACAAACATTAAAAAAACGTCTTCCATATGTTTTTAAGCCTCAGATTATACTATGTAGTTTATAAAACATTCTTATAATGTTATATGATGATAAACGAAGAATATACACAAAGCAATATTTTGAAAATGTTTGCAGGATGTTATTGATGCCTCTTATAACAAATAGCATGTTTTTGTAATGTCATGTATGAACAAAGGAAGAACGTTTTAGCTATAGCATTCTGAGGATATTTTAGGGACAGTGTTTAGGTAACAGATTACGCAATGTTATTAATGAAATGTCCCCACAATGATAAATTATATCTCATGAAGAACATTTTCTATGTAACATTTGGAAAATCTTTTCAAGATGTTATTGATACCTCAGATTCTGCAATGTTTTTTTCCAAAACATTGTTGTAATATGATAAATTAACAAACATAGAACATTTGTCTAAAATATTCTTAAAGTTAATGGATTACTGAATGTTCACCTACAGAACATTTCCGCAAATAAACATAAAACATAAATTGCATCTTGACAGCATGGAAATGTTGGTGATGTTGGGTATAGTTGTTCCCATGATAGCAGAATTCAAAATGTTCTAGAAAATTAAGTTTTTAAGATAAAATTCTGATAGTTGCCTCATCAACCATGGCTCTAAAATATTGTAAATTTTTTCAGAAAGATTGAAAATGTATTTAGCAAGAATTGGATGGTATACACTGCAAAATAAAATCCTAATTTTACGGTATATGACTCTAATTTTTTACAGTAGTTTTTCTGTTCTTTGAAAATAGTGTAAAAATCTGTAAAATTACAGACTTTATCAGTAAATGAACAATCTGCCTGTTATTTTAAGTATTATGACAGTAATGACAAATTACATTTATTTCTCATTTTTTTACAGAAAAATACTATATTAATTATACATGATCTTTCCGTTTTCTTAAATAAAATATAAATGATTGTAAAATGACAGTAATTCTCTATAATTAAATATGTAACTTGTAATAAAAAGGTTTATGTCCATAAAAACAATCTTAACACTTTTCTCTGTAATTTTACAGTAAATCTTATTATTTTCACATTTGCAAACTATACATTCAACCTGCAATTAAATATGTAGCTTGTTATATGAAGGATTATTTCCATACTAACAATTTAATGTTTTTCTCTGTAATTTTAAGGTAAATCTTATTAGTTTTAGATTTATGTGTACTTTTACATTCAAACTCTGTAATTAAATATGTAGCTCATTATATTAAGATTTATGACCATACTAACGTTTTTCTCTGTAAGATTAATGTAAATCTTATTAGTTCACTAGTACTATGTGGTATGTATGAAAGTACTTGTATAGATTTTGGATTAGACTCGATAGTATTAGACTAGTGAGTACTTTAATTCTGTAATTCTGTATAATGGCAATGATTCTAATAAAAATACGTACAGGTCAGGCTGTCTGTGCAGACAGAGAGAGAGAGAGAGAGAAAGAGAGAGAGATATATACTTATGTAATTAAATATATACCCGCCTACGAATAAAAATAACATTTATTTTCTTTATCATCTTTTCTTGATAAAGAAAAAGATACCACGCTGATACAATTGGTATTGGCTGTCTTGCCGTGTTGCTTTGAATATGATTGGTTGATGTGGCTGTCATCACGAAAACTGGCCAATGACAACTGTGCGCGCCTTCTTTTTGAAAATACGTCAGTTTGAATGGGTACGCGCTGGCAGTCGTGCACTAGTGGACTACCTGACCACTAACGTATTACCTGGATTATTACCTGGACTATTTTACATCTGCTCGCCATGTTTTCATTTGGAGCGAATCTGAGTTGTGGGATTTCAACGGAGAACAGAAACGTGGAGTATGGACACAGTTGAAGAGTCAGGCGGATCTGTTTGGTCAGCTATTACTTGGACTTCACTACATAACTGTTCTGCTGTATCAGGTAAGAATTCATTTCCCTTCCCTTTGTAAAATCATAACCTAACGCAGTGTTTGTGTTCATTCCCTTAATGTACAGTGATGGTTTTGTCAAACTGTTAGCTAACCGTTAACTCACGTTATCGTATAGTCATAGGTGATTAACGTTATTTTAGCACATTTAGGTCATTTCGGTCAGCACCGAAATGTGTTTCTGAAAACATTTTATGCGAGAAATAAGCTATGCAGTTGCTGAATCCGTCTTTATTTTAGATCGACAACGTTCATTTTAAAAGATTTTCGACAGCTTGCGGGAGGCGGCGCCCGTCTCTCAAAACTCGCCGCGACGCGAAGCCATTGCACGGCAAACACACAGTGTAGTGTAGTGCTGTGTCCATTTATTCAACTCAAGCATTAATTCAAGAACATCAATAAGGTTTGTGGCATTCAGATAACACCATACAGCTTCACTTCTACTGGAAACAGAAGCACTGATGTCAACCTGAACACTGAAGTAAACATTCATACTGGGAGCGCTAGCTCCAGCAGCTAGGCAGCTAGCTCTCCTAGCATGAATGTTAACTCCAGTGTCACTGTTGACTTCGGTGCTTCCTGCTCGCTCCCGTTCGCGTCGTCACTTGTCCGCGTATTTTTGGGGAAAATAATACGGATATCCATACCGAACACCACAGCTAACTAGCGATTCTATGAGCAACTGCGACCATGAACGTCAAGTACTAAAAAAGTGAAATCTGTGTTTTTAGGCAAAACTTTTTGAATGTGCCTTGGCACATGGCAAAAAGTTGTGTAATAGTGGTGTTTTCCAGCTCTCTCTTTCTGTTGAAGGAGTTTTGTCTGGAAAAAAAGTGTTTGCCAGCTCTCTCTTTCTGTTGAAGGAATTTTGTCTGGAAAAAAAAAGTGTGTTTGCCAGCTCTCTCTGTGTTTTGAATAAAGTGTTGTGAAACATTTACATGGGTTCATATTCCAATTCTATCTTGAAGTAGTAGTAGTAGTGGTCACTCAGAAAACTTTAAATTTGAAATTGAATGGTGATGTCATAATATTTCATTGTTTAAATATTGTAATTTAACATTTATAGATTTTTTTTCCAAAGCATGTCACCCAGTCCTGAAGTGGTATCATTCTCATCACACTGTCAGCTGTACACATTTTAAAGAACATTAAGGTATAATGTTGTAGCAGTCATTTGTAACATTTTAAGAAGGTTATCACAAAACAGTTTTAGAATGTTTTTATAGAACATTGTTTTAGAACATTCTGGGAACTTAAAGAAAACTTAACCCTAAAAACATAATTAAAACATTATGGTATAATGTTAAAGCAATATTTTCATTCAACATTTTAAGAAGGCTATCACAAAACAGTTTTAGAATGTTTTTATAGAACATTCTTCCAGAACATTCTGGGAACTTAAAGAAAACTTACCCCTAAAAACATCGTTAAAACATTATGGTATAATGTTAAAGCAATATTTTCATTCAACATTTTAAGAAGGTTATCACAAAACAGTTTTAGAATGTTTTTATAGAACGTTCTTCCAGAACATTCCGGGAACTTAAAGAAAACTTCCCGCTAAAAACATTATTAAAACATTATGGTATAATGTTATGGCAATATTTTCATTCAACATTTTAAGAAGGTTATTACAAAACAGTTTTAGAATGTTTTTATAGAACGTTCTTCCAGAACATTCCGGGAACTTAAAGAAAACTTCCCGCTAAAAACATTGTAACAACATTATAGGTAACATTGTCAGAATGTTTTTAGAACCAAAAATTGCTAGCTGGGGTTTCTTCAAATTTGACGTATTGTTTTTGTAGCTAGATAGCACGTTGTTGCCAATAGAACAGAGTGTACAACAAACATTTATATTGTCATCTTTAGCTGACACAGACTCAAAATAGTGACTTTATGTCCAGCTAGCAAACACGCATCTCTCTCCTCCCTCCATTGTTGTTTATGTTTGTGTCTGCATACGATACGAAAACTGTCCTCATGCTGAAAATGTGACTTGTTGCCCAGAGATGCAAGAAGAAAGCAAATATATTTTTATAAAGGAAAACGCAGTGACTTGGATAAGTAACTTTAATCTGATTACCGGTTTGGAAATAGTAACACGTTAGATAACTCGTTACTGAAAAAAGTGGTCAGACTCTATCAGCCTCTCTGAAGAACCAGACAACCTTGCAGGTTGAACACACTTTTTGCATGGTGAATATCATTTTGACAGCAGCTGAATGATTGTGGTTGGAACCCTCCAATGACTGGCAGCAAATTCATGTCCATCTGGAGTAGAATAAATCACCCAGATGGTGCTAAGAAAACAAAAGTAAATGAATAAAAATGTTGCTGTCACTTGTTTCCCAATTTGAAATTGATAGATTCCAGATGACTTTGCTTCTGGCTTTCTTACAGTGCAGACGCTCTTTGCTCTCACCTCTGCCTGCAATTTTCTGCTGATATTTTGTTTTTGCTAGTCCCTCTCCTCAATAAGAAACAAAGAGCAGCAGCTCCTGGATACTTACAAAACCAGTGGTATTATATTTTCTTTTAGAAACAGGCATTTTTCAATATTTTTATGACTTCCTCAACGCTACGCGAGGAGGCCTACCAAACAAGATAAGCCTGAGCCTGTGCTACATTGCCAAATGTGATTAGCAGAAGATGCCTCCCTTCTATACGGAAGATAACCACAAACTCCTAAGATTTTACTGTTGAAAACAAAAATGAATTGGTTAGAAGTAAATGTAGAAGTAAATGGACTTTGTGGGAACAACACCGCTCAAGCACTGACTCAAAACAGTAGACAGGAGCATGCTAGAACCCAGCTAACTAGCAATAATGAAGCTATGAAGAAACTGGATGACCCTGTACACGGTAATAACTCTAGCGATAATCCTCCCTGGAACTTGGTGCGAAGCCAAAGAGAAGACCATCTCCCTGCGACAAGGGAGAACGGATAACTGGCAGGACCCAGCGCCCTGATATCTGTGATCTGACCGGCTGGCCTGCATTACCATCTCCATCCAGGCACAGCGTCTCCTCAACCCCACTGCCTCGTAGGACACAGCAGCGGACAGCTGGGAAGAGGAGAGTTACCAAGAAACCTCCCCAGCAAACAACTGTTCAACTAAAGAACAGGTCTGCTCCACTGCTGCAGGACCATGGATCCCCCTCTGATTGACTGGATAACCCCCCACCACCACGCAGCAGGGTAAGACCTGCTAACTTAAAGCCACAGAGAAAGCTAACGACAGGGCCTGAAAATCTGAGTGTGGGTGACTTTTCTGGATAAGAAGTAATAGTAATAACTCCAAAGTACTCTGCTTTCCGAAGGATATGGTGTCTGACTTGGAAAAAAGAATCCTGGAAATTGTGGCTGCACACCCAACTGTGAAAAATTGCACATTGGTTTTAATGACATTGAAAAACAACAATCAAGAGAGTTGAAAGAGCACTTCAATAAACTCTTTGAAACAGTCAGCTCTGTGAATGCTCAGTTTTTTATCAGTGGCCCTCTGCCCCCGACGGGGAGACATTCAGTAGACTGTTTTGGCTCAACAAATGGCTCTCAACTGCATTTCTTGCTCGTTCAATGCATTTTATTGACAACTTTAGATTTTTCTGGGACCGCAGGCATCTTTTAAAGACAAACTGCTTAATAAGATGGGTGCAAAGCTATTCATTAACAACATGTCTTACTACCTGCGTCATCCATCTGTCACCACTGCCAAGGACAAGAGACAAGAGGAACCAACAAAGAAGGAAGAGAAAACACAGATTATCAGAAACGTTGAGGAAGGACTGCCATTGTTGAATGTTGATCCCTCCCCCACCTTATGTTTTTAACTGAAACATGGCTAGAACAAAATAACAGTGCAAGCATTCTGATCGAGTCAGCACCCCTCAACCATAATGTTATTGATGTATGTAGATCTGGGAAAAGAGGTGGAGGAGTTGCTGCTACAATTAAAAATATATTTCAGGGGAAACAGATGTCACTCTGTGTTTTTCCATAATTCGAATACCTTTGTGCTGTGTTGAAATGCTCTCCCAGAGTTCTCCTGTTAATTATTTACAGGCCTCCTAAATATTCATCAAATTTTTTTGAATTATTGTCTAGCATCTCCACTGACTCTGACTGCCTAGTTATAACTGTTGACTTTAATTTTCATATTGATGATTTGAATGACAAGGGTGCAAAATAACTTTTTACTATTCTAGACGCATTTGACCTTTCTCAACATGTGAAAGAGGCTACTCATTGTAAGGGACACACCCTGGACCTGATTACCACAAAAGGTCTCCATGTTTCTGATGTGTTTGTGACTGATCCTTCATTGTTTGACCACTTTTGTGTTTTCTTTAATATTTCTTTTATTCTTGACACACAAACAGAATCAAATAAGGTCAAAAAGCAGTACATCAATGAACATGGCGCACTGCTCCCCGACTGCGCCTGGTCTACGAAACTAGGGCCCTAAAACTAGTGGAAACGGTGACAAATCTAAAATCATCGACCTGCTGCCTTGATGCTTTACCTACCAACTTTCATGATCCGCATCTGTCTGTTAAGTTTATCCTTTTTTGTCCCGTCTTCTGTGTTGTCTCATATTTTATTTTGAAGTAACCTTGTTCCCTCTCGTTTCAGGCACGTTTACTTCCTGCCCCTCTGTTTCCGCCATCTGTGATGTCCCGCCCTCTTCCTGATTGTGTCACCTGTTCCCATTACCTCGTGTGTGTATATATTGTCAGCGTCTCCCCTTGTCC
The DNA here is from genome assembly GCA_029853015.1 of Chelidonichthys spinosus. Classification (NCBI taxonomy): domain Eukaryota; kingdom Metazoa; phylum Chordata; class Actinopteri; order Perciformes; family Triglidae; genus Chelidonichthys; species Chelidonichthys spinosus. Next base: position 5,587,878 of record CM056826.1, read on the forward strand.
TGTGCCAGTTCTTTGGCCGCGTTCAGACTGCCAGCAGAAATCCGATTTTTAGCCCATCCAGATTGGAACCGGATGACTCTTTTGAAGACTAAACAGTCCCAAGTCACATGAAATCCGATTTTTGCGAAACGGATCGAAACCACCTCCGGGAGGTAGTTTCAGATCGCATTTGGACAGATCAGTCTGAACAGCTCCAAACACTCAGATCGGATTTGACTGTCCGTGAGGTCACTCTACGCGACGCTAGACCTGACCCAATGCGCCAAACCACCCGCCTGTTTCAAGTTGTGGAGCTACGTTACCGGTTCTGCACCCCTACTGGACAGCGATAAGGACAATATACTCATGTGAGCTGCCTCTATCTTGTTTGTTGTTTTTCTCGTCGCTATTACATGACGTCACACAATACACGCCTCCGCTCCGACTTCGTTGCTACAGCAACCAGTCAGATGGGTCACTTGATGTGGCCCAGTCTGAACAGAGCCAAATGCGATTTGGACACTTGCTAAAACAGTGTGGACAGTCAGCCCTAAAAATCGGATATGAGAAGGAATCAGATTTGAATCGGATTTGCCTGCAGTCTGAACGCGGCCTTAATGTCTCGTCATTTCAACCAGCCTTCTTGTTCCCTTGAAACCTTGTTCACGACTCCTGCTGGCGGTTTGTTTCTTTGTCACTTTGTTTATAGATCCTTTTGCTTGTTTGTTACTTTGTTAGGTCAGCCTTGTTTAGTTCCTCCCTTGTGCTCTTTTTCTAGCTTAGCTCTCTTGATTTGGTACTTTGTATTTATTTATTTTCTTCTGTAAATAGTTTAGACACAGTTCCCCTATTGCCTGTAAATATTAGCCAGATTAGTCCAGTTGTTTTTTCCTCCCTCCCTTTTGGAGGCTCTTTATGTTTTTCCCGTACTTTTGTTGCTTCTGCTCCCCTTTGTTTTCTGGAATAAATATCATTGATTTGAAACTTTTCTGAGTTGTGCGATTGGGTCCTTGCCTTGCCAGCCTCAGGTTCGTTACACCAACTTTTTAAAGAATGATTTTGACTGCCTATCAATAGACGTATTGCAAATCGTGAATAACTGTATTCAATCAGACAATTTCCCAAAGGCCTTCAAAACTGCAGTCATAAACCTCTTCTAAAAATTGGAGCCTAGATGCCTCTATTATTAACAACTACAGACCGATTTCAAATCTACCCTTCATAAGTAAAATAATTGAGAAAGTTGTGCTCCAATGACTAAATCCCTTCTGGCTTCAACTGGCTGCCACAACAACTTCCAGTCAGGATTTCGACCTTTTCAAAGCACCGAGACGGCCCTTATTAAAGTTGTAAATGATATCCGTCTAAACACAGACTCTGGCAAAACTTCCATATTAATGCTATTAGACAATGCTAGAGAAAATAAAAGCATTGACCACCATTGCTATTCCGATGACACCCAAATCTATGTAGCACTATCACCAAACGACTATCGCCCCATAGATCTTCTGTGCCAGTGCATTGAGCAAGTCAAAGACTGGATGTGCCAAAAACTTCCTACAACTAAATGAGGACAAAACTGAGATAATTGTTTTTGGTGCTAAAAAAGAAAGGTTTAAAGTAATTCAACACCTTCACTCTCTGTCCCTGAAAACTTCAAATTAAGCTAGAAATATTGGGGTTATTATGGATTCTGATTAACATTTCGATGGTCACATTAAATCAGTAACAAAATCAGCCTACTATCACCTCAAAAATGTAGCAAGACTTAAAGGATTCATGTCAGCTAAAGACTTAAAAAAACTTGTACATGCCTTTATTACTAGTAGGGTAGACTACTGTAATGGTCTCCTTGCAGCTTGTTCAGAACACTGCTGCTAGACTTCTAACAAAGACCAAAAAGTGTGAGCACATTCTTAAATCCTTACATCGGCTCCCTATCAGAGGATTGACTTAAAAATCCTCCTACTCACATATAATTACATACTATTTTATTTGAGTTTTATCTGATTTTATCTGGCTTTATTTTATGGGGTCATTAATAATGAATGCACAGAGAAGGATTCACAAATGTATTTTCCATCCATCCATTTTCTACCGCTTATCCCGTATTTAGGGTCAGTCAGTCACAGGGCCGACATGTAGAGACAAACAACCATTCACACTCACATTCACACCTAGGGGCAATTTGGAGTCACCAATTAACCTATCCCCATCCTGCATGTCTTTTGACTGTGGGAGGAAGCCGGAGAACAAAACAGAAACAGAGAAAAAGCTGTGCTCTGGCCATGGTGAGGTACCCCTCGTGGGAATGCAGTCATGTGATTGGCTGAAAACAAGCGAGGCATCTGATTGGCTACAGAGAGTTCCTTGTTGAAAAAAAATGCAATTGTGAATCCAGCCACGTCAGGAGAGTCTCAAAAATCCACAAATAAATAGAGACCAGGGGTCCGTTTCACAAAGCAGGTTTAGTGAAAACCTTGAGTTAGTTAACCCTGAGATGAAGGAAACTCTGGTTTTTCAGTTTCACAAAGCCAGTTCAGCATAAATCTGGGTCAGTTACCCGGGTAACATGCTCCGTGAACCTAACCTGCTCGCTAGCAGGTTTCAACAAACCCTGAGTTTCTCCCTACATGTCTCCGCCTTTTTCCGGAATCTGAACCAACTCTGAAAAAAATGTGCCGTCCTTTCATCGTCAACCTAATCGGTATGGAAATAAAAGTGATTCTAGCAGCTTTGCGTCGGGAGAGGATTTTGATTACCTTTCCTTTCAATCACATTAGATATTATCTAAACAATATTCTCCGACATTTTCAACATTTCATATCGTGGACATAATCCGCAACCAGATTCTTTGCGGAGGTAGTGTTTTTGCGAACGGGAGATTTATGAAATGTTTAAGTACATTCCTGTGTTGACATACCTGCTTATATTTACTGTTTAATATGTGAAATATGATTAAAATCATATGCCTTAGTCAACGTATTTGGGCAATATTCTTATGCTTAATTTTCAACTGAAGCCACTTTCTTTCTGTGCCTGGGGGGATTACACCCAATAAAAATAACAATTTATTGGTTGTCCTACTTTATGAACTGCGGGAATTGAACCACTGTCACATACACCATAGGCAGCGTTGCTAACCATTACACCACAGTGTTGCTGCGCAAGTCTGAAAATAAAGACTTATTACCTTTAGATCAATAGACTGTTTCATTCAGTTACACATTAGATCGAGCAGTAAATGTCTGCCACGCCAACTATCATTACTTTGCTGCAGTTACGGTGCTCCGCTTTCTCAGGATGAGCTCGTTTTCTACATAAACACTCAGTAATATCTAATGACGCTCTCCCCGTTGCCATGGTGAATCGTAGTATCGGCGCTCCATTGATGATGGCTTTGTAGAGTCGGCAGGCACGCACGTAACTCAGAGTTTACATACTCAGAGTTGAGTGAACTAATTCAAAACCGCTGTTCTGAAAACTCAGAGTTGCCCATCTCAGAGTTGTTCAACTCAGAGTTCAGGGTTAGGTTCAGAGTTTGTTGAACCTGCTTTGTGAAACGGGCCCCAGGAGTTCACTAGCTTCTATCCCCGGCTGCTAACGCTACCGCTGCGTATATGCCACTTCCGTGTTTACCCAGCCGATGCCAGTATGAAAACGTTTTGCTGAATTTTTATAAATGCTTGTATTATCAGGTCAACAAGTGTTGATGAGATATACAAGATGTACCATTAGCGCCAGTACTAAACCATTCAGCTGATAGCCCTATCTTGACCAATGTTGACCATAGATAAAAATGCTTCTGAGGGGGTGTTTGGCTGGATGTCATGGTGGAAATTACATAGGGTGCATTTTACTCCGAATCATCACTTTAAATTTGTGCTAAATATTATCTTATGTATATTAGATAATGATAGGTTAATTGGTGACTCTAAATTGCCCGTAGTTGTGAATGTGAGGTTCCTTCTGTGTGGAGTTTGCATGTTCTCCCCGTGTAAGCGTGGGTTCTCTCCGGGTTCTCCGGCTTCCTCCCACAGTCCAAAGACATGCAGGATGGGGATTGGTTAATTGATCACTCTAAAAAATTGCCCGTAGGTGTGAATGTGAGCGTGAATGGTTGTTTGTCTCTACATGTAGGCCCTGTGATAGACTGGCGTCCTGTCCAGGGTGTACCCTGCCTTCACCCAATGACAGCTGGGATCGGCTCCAGCCCCTCCGTGACCCTGAATACAGGATAAGCGGTAGACAATGGATGGATGGATATTAGATAATCTATCATATAATTAATATATATTACGAGACTGGGACAAAGCACATTCAAGAAACCCTTTTCTTAAAACATAGCAACTTTGATAAAATCAGGCAGGCCCATCCAGAAAGATTGGTCCATGTATTTGCTACTTTTAGACTACATTATTGTAATTCCTTGTTATTATGCTGTCCCAATTAGGGGTGGGAATTGATACGTTTTTATCAATATCAATGCCATTGTCGATGCTGCCTATCGATCCAATTCCTTATCAGTAGTTCAATAAATACTTATATACACTATAATAGGGGATTTTAGCCCATAAATTAAAAATAAATAAAAAACACACCTTGAATTTTTACACATTTTATTAAAAAAGCACCGCAAACCATTATAACGAAAGAAAAGCTCAACATAGAAAGTAGCACACACTTGTTTGGATTGTGTTTGTGTGTGTCTCCGGTTTGGGCAAACACGGCCAAGCGTAAATCAGGCTTTCCGATTGGCTGTAAAAGCTGCTGCGGGAGCAAATGCTAATGTCCAATGCATAAACGTAACTCTATAGGCCCTAGTTTCGTAGACCAGGCGCAGTCAGCTTTCAGCGCACCTGCGCCGCGCCGACGGGGCGTGTCCGCCTGGACTTTGCAAGTTTCGTGCACCGCGCAGGCTCGCGCAGGCACACCTCCCGTCTCGCCCACCGGCGCAAGTGGGAAAGAGGGAGGAGAAGAAGGCGTGAGTGGTCTTCTCCTCCCTCTTTCCCACTTGCGCCGGTGGGCGAGACTGGAAAAGTCCAGGCGGACACGCCCCGTCGGCGCGGCGCAGGTGCGCTGAAAGCTGACTGCGCCTGGTCTACGAAACTAGGGCCCCAAGTCACATCTTTACAACTATACGCATTTGTTTTGTTGTCAGAAATCAATCGCTCACATGGGCAAGCAGGGTACCGTTGTTTAGCCCCGTTTCTCTAGTTTAAGAGGAAAAAATGCATGTTTCTAGCGCAAACCATTACGGAGTTATGACGCTCTAAAGACAACATGATCTTTTGTAGCGTATAAGCTACAATGGGTCTATGCCTCCACCGATTACACACGGCAGCACTTTCATCGCGTTTGGTGAAATGTAGCCAGACTTTCGATCGCTTCCTCCTCTCCCTGATGTTGCCTCGTTGTTTATAGGTTGTCTGCGCGCGCAGGGTCGTCGCAGAGAGCGACGCAAAATTTCGAGTAAACCGGAAAAGTGGTGCGGAATTGTTAAGAAGAATCGATAACGTTGGAGGCGTAGGATTCCGATGGAATTGGTTAGTTGGAGTTCTTGATTCCCACCCCTAGTCCCAATACGTCTCTTAAGACTCTCCAGTTGATCCAAAATGCTGCAGATCATTTTCTGACAAAAACTATGAAATGAGATCATATTACTCCTGTGTCAGCTGCACTGGCCCCTTATAAAATCTGGAATATAATGTTTTTCCTTTTTTATTACACTTAGGGCTGGCTCAGGCTGGTCTTGGACCAGCCCTTAGTTAAGCTGCTATAGACCTAAAGTGCCAGGGGGACACTGAGGTCCTCTCTCATCTCCCTCTGCATCTGGATCATTCATGTCCCATTAATACATGTTACTAACTTGACCTCATCCTAGAAGTCTTTGTGCTTTCTCTCTCATCTCAGGTGCAGCTGGATCGTGGTTCTACCTTCTGCCTTGGCCCTGTGCTATTTTTATTTAGTCATATTTCTATTATTTCTATGCGACTGAAGTTTTTAGTTGTTATCATTATATTATATTCACTGCTTTCATTTTTGGTCATAATACACTTCTATCATTTCTACAATCCCTCTTACTACTGCTTTTACTGCTCTCATTATATACTATTTCTGTCATATGGATTGACTACCTGTATGTTATTTTATTTTTTAAGAAAAAAAAGAGATTTCCAAAGGAGAATACAAGCAGGTTACAAGCAAACAATAGTTGCACTTTCAGAATAACTATAAATAATTTAAAATGAGCCAAATTACTTTGAGGCAGAAATAATTAACCGTATCAAAATATTCTTATTATTAACAAAATGTGCCTCCTAAAGAGCAACTATGTATTGAATAACAATTGAAAGGACTGCCTGTTTTTGAATGTTAAATTGAATGTTCCAGGGGGAGAAAACTTGAGCAGCTCTTTAACTACTAAATTGTGAGGAAGGTCATTTATGTTGTGTCAAGCTGAAAACAACACATTTGAAATCATGAATTGCTGTAACTGAGCAAAGTCCTTAACTAGGCACAACAGACCTGAGAAACTTTGGATTTGTGCTCATGTTGAAGCAATGACGAGATCAAGACATGATTAAGTTTGGAGTGTGGGACCTTTATTTAGCCTTTCCAAAAGTAAAATTGTTAGGCACGGATTTGGATTTGTCTAGGAGCACATCAATAGTTATGTACATTAATACATTTGTGAAATCCCCACTGTCCTGGATACATTCAGCCAAGACTAGCACCTCTCTTCTGCTTTTTATTAGAGTTTGGGAAATTTACAGTCCAGCAACCCCAACCAATGTTTTGTCCGATGGCGTTACATTTATATATATCTTCATCCTAAATTCTTATTGTCTGAAAATATGCACATGAATGGATGTTAAATCTTGCATTTCCCCCTTATAACCTTACCTATAGTTCTAGGATTAATAGCTCTACAGTGCAATGCGATAATAATGCTGAATCTCGGCATGGGATGATTTTAAAATTTTCATCTCATAATTATCCAGGCCAAAATGAATACCATCCATCCATCCATTTTCTACCGCTTATCCTGTATTTAGGGTCGCGGGGGGGCTGGAGCCGATCCCAGCTGTCATTGGGCGAAGGCAGGGTACACCCTGGACAGGACGCCAGTCTATCACAGGGCCGACATGTAGAGACAGACAACCATTCACGCTCACATTCACACCTACGGGCAATTTTTTAGAGTGATCAATTAACCAATCCCCATCCTGCATGTCTTTGGACTGTGGGAGGAAGCCGGAGAACCCGGAGAGAACCCACGCTTACACGGGGAGAACATGCAAACTCCACACAGAAGGAACCCGGGCCGACCTGGGAATCGAACCCAGGACCCTCTTGCTGTGAGGCGAGAGTGCTACCCACTACACCACCGTGCAGCCCAAAATGAATACAATTCACGATATTATCCCGATAATCATCCAAATGTACTTAAAACTTAAAGGTCACATATCATGTAAAACAGGTTTTCTCTGGTCTCTACACCTATAAACTGGTCCTCCCTGAGCCTGTCAACTCCCAGGATGAGGAAAACAAGCGACTCCTGTATGGTCTCTGCAGCCCACCCACTGGTACAACGGCGCTCCTAAAGGCTGTTCAGATTCAGCTCCTGTTGTTACGTATGGAGTCATTTGCATATGCCGAACTTCTCTGATGCTAGGAGATATCCAAGAGGGGGTGTTCATCACCAAGGTCAAGTTCGGTGTGTCCTGCGGTGAGATAGCAGTGAGATAGCAGTGTTTCATAATGTCGTCGCTCAGAGTTAGACACGCAGATTGCTCTGTTGTTGGTTGTCCAAATCAACCAAGTGCTTATATTCTGTCCCAGCTACAGAAGAGCAGAAGTGGTTGCGTTTCATTTTTAATGACAATGTGCCGGCTACGGTCCTTGTTAGCTTGTATGTGTTTGCTAACCACTTCACATCGGACTGCTTCAGTAACGAGGGTCAGTACAAAGCTGGCTTTGCCTGGACACTGACCCTCGTAAAAGAATCTGTCCCGACCATACGGGACCCAGCAACTTCACCTGAGACACATAGGCGAGCCATAGTGATACATCCACCGTAAACATTGCCGCATGCTTCCGCTAGCGTAAGCGGCACCGTCTCCGTCGCTCTCCAAGACGGTAATGACAGACGGAGCTCATTAGCATTTAAAGGTGCAGACACAGACACAGGCTGTTCTCAGCAGAGCTCATTTGAGCAACTTTTAGACAGCTGAAATTCCAGACTATGGATGGCTATCGAATCCAGTGTTGTTGGACCTCTGACAGCTGTGTGAAATTGATGAAATTCAGTATAATGGGGACCTTTAAAGTGGCAGCAAAACATATTGGAATGACTTTGCCTCATATTTGTCAAGAAACAACACATTTGTATTGCATCACATGTAAGACTCATCTTTTTAAAATAAATATCATAAAGGACAAATTACAATCTTAAAGGTTATTTTCAATAAGGAGATGTTAAGCAGCCAAATCACAGCTGTCATCTTCAGGATTAGAGTTAATGAACTGGAAAAAGCTCTCTTGCTTGGGCTTCCGCTAAGATCAGTGCTGTCTGACTTTCCCTTCACGTAGTTGCAATCATGTGGCTGCTCAGGTAATAGCTTCTGATTAAAAGAGCAGGGTGATAATTACAAAAGAATGATGATTATAATAAATTATAATTGTTTTCTATTATGTTCCATATCATTCATTGTGATTTTACACATAATGTCCTGGAGGAGCTTTGGCCAGTCTGAGAAAGTCAACTGAATGATGTCATCAGGAGTTTCAAACTGGGGGGAAACTATATGTAAAAAAAAAAAAATGTATCAGTCAAGGTCAAACAAAGACATGCTATCAAGTTGCATTGTGGGGAATGTACGCTAGTAGGGGCTAAAATGCAGGATGTCTCGTGCTCGGCTGCATTCATTTTGGCTTTTCTTAATCTGTCTCACAACTCTTAAAAACATGTTATGCAGTAGCTGACATGGATCCAAGCACACAAACCAACAACAATGCTACCCTTTAAGTCTACCTGTATTACACATAGTCACGATTATTTGCTCAGTGATGAACCACCAACAACATCATGCGTTGGGTCACACTTTGTGAGACATCATTCTGTTGTCACTGTGTCGACTCCGCTGTGCCAACCATTGTCAAACTGTTCATGGACCTTTAATCCAGCCCCAGACCTGTTTAATACAGCAGCGCACTAACAGGATTGGTGATGTTAACCCCCCAGGGACATGGCTGCCAGCTGTTTCATCCCCCTGGCGGTGGGTCAGCTCACACAGGGCCGCTGATGGGTGGAGCAGGGCGGTACAGGATGCCTGGAAAATGAGAGGATCTTCTTAGCTTAGTGCAGATTGCGGCAGCGAATGGACGAGAGAGAAGCTGGGACGGGAGGTGCTTTAAAATCACGGAGGATTGGATATTTCACACAGCGTCGCTTTTTTGGAACCTGGAGTTTTTCTTGTCAACCGCTCACTTTTTTTGCTCGCCTCTCCATCATCACACCTGGATTTGAGGCATTGGGTTGGGTACATTTATGGGTTGCCGTTAGGACGCGGGACAGCTGACTCACGATGGCCGTGGCTCTGGACGCAGTGTGGATGAGGGTGAAGAACGTCTGCAAACAGAATGGGCTCCTCATCATGTCGGTGCTGGCTGTGGTCATTGGGTGTCTTTTGGGATTCTTCCTGAGGACACGGCGCCTCACAGAGCAGGTTAGTGTGTCTCCTCCCCCTTGACCCAATGTGACGTCATGCAGGCAGAAGATGGTGATCTTCTCTCTGTGCCTCAGACACTTACAGCAGTAGAGTGCTTCAATTATTCACCTTTACTGCACTCTTTCCCACAATTTCATCCTGATCCAAGACCGCATATAAGCACTGACATCTGTGCTTTTAATCACAGCATTATCTGCATGTTTTAGTCCTTTACTACATTTCATTATACTGTCACATTTGCAAAAGCATATTCTCATGGAAATATTGAGCTATTTTAATTGAGTTGTTCCTTTTTTTCATAGCAGTGCATATATTTGACACTGGTAGCTACTACTTTTCACAGTAAGATTTTACATGAATGCTTGCAATCCGGTTAAAATTGAAAACATCACTTCCTCTTTTTTATAGCCTCTTGTGTCTGGTTGGCGTCCCTTTTTAGCCGTCTATGAGTAGCTGGCAGTTCCACTGCAGAGACATTCTCCCTCCAAACTTCTCACATGGTTTCATTTAAATAACCGTATGAGGCAGATGGAATTTTCCAAGACGTCACAAAAGAAACAAAGCTTAGAAAAAGTAGGACTGCTGCAGGACTTGTTTCTCTGCCTTCCTCACAGCCCATGTATCAAGTCACAACCGCACATGCTGCTTTCACATTGATGCATCAGTGTTGATCTAATAATGGCATGTCATCATAAAAAAACATTTGTCTGCAGAACAAGAGCTTTGCATTTTTTTTCATCAATTTATCCTTTATTTATGCAGGAAGGATAATGTTATTAAAGATGATGTGATTATTTTTCCACTTATAAGGATATTCACTAAAAAAGATGTCTTATCTGCAATCCAAATATTGGTTTCTTTACAAAATGTGAAGTGATTTGAGTTCATAGCCAATTTAAAATGTAAACAATATGTTCATGATTACTGGGATAATATCATAAATCTCAATTATTTTGGACATAATCGTGAAATGACATTTTCATATTGTCCCATGTGCAGACCTCCTTTAGGGTAGAATCTGTAGTCACATTGTCAGGTGCTGTTTGTAAAAGCAAAAAAAGAAGAAAATTGTTATTAATACCTTTAATCGATTTGCTCTCACAAGAAACAATAGTAAACCTTTGAAAACAATTAAGCAGGTGATGCTCACTGGGATGAATCACCTTTCAAATAAAATGTCTGCCAGTTGACTTTCATACCACAGTGATTTGTAATTATTAAACAGAGCTGCCTGGAGAGCGAAGTCTTTAGTGACATTCCCCCCAGATGATTGAAAATCTCAAGACCTGCATAACATCCTTTTCCGATATACTGCTTTCTGTTTACTTCTGCAGCGAGGCGACCAATTACAGATATAACACTTCACTTCAGCCTGTTGACAGATAAATGTTTTACACAGATGATGAACAACAGATTCTGCTTTTTTGATGGATTTGAGTTCGCTCTGTTTGTATATGGGAACTCCATGTTGTAGATGAGCCTCGCGGATTTGCACCCAAAATGCTGTTAAATCATTCATTTATAATTTCAAATGCAGTTTCCATAATTTTTAACTGGGAAATTTGAACCGAATCACTGAGACGCCGATTTGCACAGGACTAGTATCATCAGATGACCACGGTGTTTGCCATATGGGAGGTAATTTGCGCTGGAATTTTTACTTTACAAATGACAGACATGGCCGATTTGCAAAGGATTAACATCACGGACGCTGTCTGCAATTATTACAAATTACCAGAAGTCCATGGGTAATACTAGTCCCGTGCAAATAGGGCTTTAGGGGGCTTTTACTCCTGTAGTTGAGTTAATTTGATCCAAGGGGAAACAATTATATAAAGTTGCTTTTTGGTTCTACTCCGGTTCCTTTCAGACGATCTTGTTGATTGGACAGTTTTGGCGATTCTCATCCTGCACCTTCAGGGACATGGGACCATATGAAAATGTCATACGTCAAGATTGTCTTCGCCCAGATAATTAATTGTGATTCACGATATTATCTTGATAATCATTAAAAAAAAGGCTTAAAACTCTTAAACGAGGGCTTTATCTCACATTTTGTCAAGAAACACATTTTTATTACAACACATAAATAACATTTTGTTTTAATTAAGTGAGGCAGGAAGCCTTTTTTACATTTTTAATCAGGCTCCATTTTTCACTCTAAATGATAGACAGCAACACATTTATCACACTAATCACCCCTAGTCAGGACCAATGTGGGGAAAAGAAACTCTCCATTTAATGCTTCTGATGTTCATAATATCTTCTATTATTAAAACATGATTATGAGCATCATAGATGTTATTAAATTGGCCGCATGTTTTGATGAATAATGCAAAGACTGGACTGGACAAAAGCTGATGACTGATGGGAATGATAGTGTGAACACTAATAGACTTACAGTTTTTTTTCTATTGCTAAATGTCTGCAGGCACAACTGCAGCTACATGTGCAAAACTACAATCTGCACAGCAGCAGTTCATGTGGAACAAACTCTAGCTCATTTTTCATTGCTTGTGTGGATTTACAGCTCTTTGTTCAAATGCTAAACACAGCTATCAGAACTGTTAACCACACATTAAAAACAGGAAACAGGAACACTGATGATTGCAACTTCAGTTGGTGAACACATATAGATAAAGGGAAAGACAGGAAATACAGTTTTAGGAAATGGACCAAGGAAGACAGGTTAGTGGAGGGAGAAGTGTGGCAGGGAGACAGGTTAGTGGAGGGAGAAGTGTGGCAGGGAGACAGGTTAGTGGAGGGAGAAGTGTGGCAGGGAGACAGGTTAATGGAGGGAGAGGTGTGGCAGGAAGACAGGTTAGTGGAGGGAGAAGTGTGGCAGGGAGACAGGTAAATGGAGGGAGAGGTGTGGCAGGGAGACAGGTAAATGGAGGGAGAGGTGTGGCAGGGAGACAGGAGAGTGGAGGGAGAAGTGTGGCAGGGAGACAGGAGAGTGGAGGGAGAAGTGTGGCAGGGAGACAGGTTAGTGGAGGGAGAAGTGTGGCAGGGAGACAGGTTAGTGGAGGGAGAAGTGTGGCAGGGAGACAGGTTAGTGGAGGGAGAAGTGTGGCAGGAAGACAGGTTAGTGGAGGGAGAAGTGTGGCAGGGAGACAGGTTAATGGAGG